>PNEQ01064878.1:0-50945 GCA_003012365.1 Medauroidea extradentata
TGTAATTTCATACAGTGCGCAACAGTACATTAATAAGAAAAGGCCGTGTATTTCTTGCTCTACGAGCACTTCGAAAGAAAAGCAGAAGATCCGAACAGTTAATACAGACTTTCTGTAACTAACACAATGTTGGTTGTTAATGTATTCTGGATAGACGAAGAAGCTGAACATATTACGCACAATTAAACGATAAAAAAAATATTCCGAATAAATTGAAAACAGGACCTAGCATGTGTACTTACATACGACTGTATGCGGCCTATGTTTTTTACGTCAGGTGCTATGAATTCTAGCAAAATATAAATAGGACCTATAGTGTACGCAATAAGTTAATAGTGAGGGTAAATAATCTGTTGCACAAGGTTTCACGTTCAGTAACGGTTTGTCGTTCGAGTACTATCTCTGTACGCACAGCCTACTTCGAGTACTAATTATTAAGTGTACTATGTTGAGCTCATGTTACAGAGCAACAGGAGATTTAGGTTAGGTTTACCTGGTTTGTAGAAGAACGAATTAAAGTAATGGAAGGACTGTAGTCTTCTTTTAACGTTAGTTATTGTAAGTTCTGTGGTAAAGTCTTTACTCTGAGAAATATCATGCTAAGGCATGAGAAGATTTATGACTTTAGTCCCTACCATAAAGAGCGTCTGGTCAGTAGGAGGTGTGGCGTATCAGTCACTCCCAAAGACAAGTTGATTAAATTTTTGCATGCCTGTAATGGCGATGTTAAGAGAGAAGTTATTACTTGCTCTAAATATTTTAAGAAACAGTTCACCGAATTTCGCAATGCTTGTCGACATGAGGCAGGTTGTGAGCACAATATGGAAAGAAGTCTGCTGAAGTGCAACTACTGCAGTGCCCAGTTCGCTCGTCGTGACAATCTGGCTAAGCACACGAAGATCTGTAAGGGTAAAGTAGCACGACCAGCTCCGAAAAAGCTACGTGAGCAATCAATGGAACCTGCTCGGCCATCCTGCTCCAGGCGCCATGAATTCTGCCATAGAATTGTAGTAGGGTGGTCAGGTATGGCAACAAAGTTCGGGTTCGTCAATGTGGAAACTGCATTCTGTGGGAATGTTAAGACTTACGAGTCTGAGATTGAAAACACCAATGTGAACACCTGACTTATATGTACGTATGGAAACATCATAGCATAGGCCTACGCTAGATAAAAATAAAGCGAATAACTACGGAACCCTTAAGTTCTTACCGGAATGCGATAATGTACAGCCAGTACCAATCGATGCCATCGGTGGAGAGTGTGGGAATATGTATGTGGACATGTTTGCAGGGTGTGGGGACATGTGTGGAGGTTGTGGAAACATGTGTAGGAACGTGTTTGGAAGGTCTGGGGTATGTTTAGAGCATGCAGAGACATGTGCGTATCATATGAGAATGGAGGAGTGTAGAGAGTATAACCACTGTCACTTTAATAAAAATTGCATTGGTGTGCTGCTTAGAAGACGTTCCAAGAAACATCCAGCATATTTTAACAACTTAGTTAATGATTAAATATTTAATTTCGCAGAACTGGCATCGGGCAGAAAGGACATTACTGTCAACCTTCACAACGAAGGGGAAATAAAACTTAATTTGGAAACTTCTCTAAAACAAGTTCACCATACAATTTATAGGCAGTTTTCGATTCTTGGTCAGCAGCCTGGCGACAACTCCTACGGACTGACTACTACACACTGACTCTTACGCACACACTAACACCTATGCACTGACTCCTATGGACTGACTCCAACAGACTTACTCCTACGTGCTGACTCCTACGGACTGACTCCTATGAACTGACTCCTACGGACTGACTCCTACGGACTGACTCCTACGCACTGACTCCTACGCATTGACTCCTAAGCACTGACTCCTATGCACTGACTTCTACGCACTGACTTCTACACACTGACTCCTACGGACTGACTCCTACGGACTGATTGCTACGTACTGACTCCTACAACCTGCCTTCAAAGACAGAATTATTTACTCAAAAAACCTGTCGCTTGTGAAACTTAAGCATGAAGCAATCTTGTTCGATAAGCCCATCCATCCCTGCCTTGCTGAACTTGACCTGTCGAAGATGCCAATGTACCAGTTCCATTATGATATAATGAAGTCTAAGTACGGTGAATACTTGTAGTTGGCCTACATGGACGCCGACAGTTTAATCTACGAAACACGAACAGGCGACTTTTACCAAGACATGTTCACCGATCCTAACTTCCAGAATGAATTCGATACATCAGCCTATCCTGTCGACCATCCAAGCTACGCACCTCAAAACTAAGAGGTTATATGCAAATTTAAAGACGAATGTAACTGCGTGCTTATAACTGTGTTTGTTGAAATATTTGTGAAGGTATACACATACAGGGGCTGTGAAAATTTATGTAAAAAGGCTAAAGGAATCCAGAAATGTGTGATAAAAAGAAAATTACCTTCGAGGACTACATCAGGGCTCTGAACAGAGAGAAGGTTATGTGAGTAACTGTACATAAAATCAGATTATGGGAGAAGCAACTATATTCAGAGTGTAGCAACAAACTGGCGCTTAATAGACTACGTGACAAGTGATGTATGTTCCATTAATGAGTAAACACTCTACCTCATGATACTCTGACTAATGGTAAGTCGTGTTGATTGTATCTCTCCCGACAGTGTCATACATTCTGACTACACTGAGAAGATCTGCACAGTAAGCTTAAACAACATCTGACAATTCTAGTACCTAATGCAATGACCACAATGAAGAGAGGCTTGTTACACACTAGCAGCTACAAGAATTAACAATGTGACGAGAAGGCTACCGATAAAATCACGAAACTCCCCAAGACTTCATCGGGAAACTGTTTGTGGAACATCACCGCATCGCTGAAGACAGTTACCGATATACAGTAGACCCGATGTCTCACAACAGCTCGAGAATGTTATGTGTACAATTGTTCAGACGCCTATGGAAAAACCTCAGATATTTTAGATTCAGAAAAGAATTCTGTGGAAGTTTAACACGAACAGTATTCCAAAGTTCTAGCTACAGGCGAAAAATCAAATAAATAGCATACTGTACGCAATCATCTACATACAAGACAATACCAAAGTACTGAAAGTTACTCTGCGACACTATAAACCACACAGCAAAAGGTCAATGTACAAGAAAAATATCTTAAAACCAAATATTTAAACGAATAAACTGTCTTTTGAAGCCTAACACAGAAAACAGACATGTAAAATCCGAGAGGGAAAGAGAGGAGAGACAAGGTAAGACATGTGACTCGGTAGGAGGTTAGGTCATGATAGATGAGGTTAGGTACAGGCAAAAAAATTAAATTAATGAAAATAATAAAAACATTGTACACAATCATCTACATACAAGAACGTTACTTCAACCAAAGTGCGAATAGTTACTGTGGGACACTATAAACCACAAACCGAAGTCCAACCTACAAGAATTTAAATCAAACCAAATTTTTGAAACGAAAAAAAATAAAGGGTTTTGGATGTGTAACTCAGAAATCCAAACAGCAAAATATAATATCTGCGAGGGAGAAAGAGGGAGGTGGAAAGAGAGAGAGAGGAGAGTGGAGAAAGATGATGAGGGTTAAGGGAGAGTGAGAAGAGGAGGGTAGAGTGAAAGAATAGCAGGTTGAAGGGAGAGAGGAGCATAGCAGAGAGAGGAAGAGGATTGATGGAAAGAGATAGGAGGAGAATGGGGGAAAAGAGGAGCAAGGTGGAGGCAGAGAGGAGGATGGAGAAGAGAGAGTGGACGGTGGAGGTAGAGAGGAGGAAGGCGAAGAGAGATAGAGGGTTTAGCACATGTAAATCCGTAAATAAAATGTGATAAAAGAACTTAAAAGCGGTACACAAGTCTAAAAAGTAACACGAAACATACTTATAGAAAAGAGGAAACAAGTGTTAGATTAAAGGAAGAACAGAGAAAAGTATAGAAATGTGACTTTGTAGAAGGACAGGTCATGTAAAATAAGGTTATACAGAGGCAAAAAAAAAATAACATACTGTACCTAATTATCTACATACAAGAAAATTACTTAAACCAAAGTACGAATTTTTACTGTGCTACACTAGAAACCACAAACCAAAGCCCAAAATACAAGAAAATAAATAAAACCAAATATTTAAAACGAAAAATATAGTCTTTGAAGGTCTTACTCATAAATCCAAATAGCAAAATGCATTATCGGTGATGGAGAAAGAGGTAGGTGGGGTGAGAGGAGGGTAGAGAGAGATGATGAGGGTTGAAGAAGAGATTGAAGAAGAGGGTAGTGGGAGAGTGGAGCAGGGTGAAGGGGGATTGAAGCAGGGTGAAGGGTGAGAAGAGCAGGGTGAAGGGTGAGAAAAGCAGGGTGAAGGGAGAGAGGAGCATAGTGGAGAGAGAGAGAGAGAGAAGAGGGTGGAAAGTTTGAGGAGGGAGAGAGAGGGAGAGAGGGCCAAACAAATGTAAATCTGTAAAACCAAATCGTTATAAAACATACTTAAAAAGCAGTACATAAGTTTAAAAAGTAGTACAAGACCTACATACAAGGGAAAACAAGAGTTAAGTTAAAGGAAGAACGGAGTCAAGGTTACAAATTCGACTTGTTAGAAGAATAGGTTATGTTATATTAAGTTAGACTAGGTTAGGTTAAGTTAGGTAAGGTTAAGTGGGGTAACATTTCTAACGGTGAGACTTGGAAATAGAGATGGACTGAACAATTAGTACATACAACACCGACACTATCTAGCAACGACACTTCAACAAAAACGATTGGTATAGCTACTAGCTCTCCTGGTAGAAAGATTCAGTACCAAAGTCACAATATTTAAATTCCACATATGAGACGATCAGTAATTACTTGCAGCCTGACCTAGAGGTTAACCATGTAATTAAAAAAAGAAGAAAAATTAGTATCTAGGAATCACGACAACAGACAGGAACCAAGATGGTGGGTAGACCATATACGAATAATTACGAGACAAATACAGAACAGATCCGGTGATTCGGCTCCTAGGTTCCTGCAATATAATCGCAATTACTCTACTACTAGTATTAACATTATGAGATTGCTGAAACAACGTGTTCGAAAAACACACTGCTGAAAAACCAATGGTAAATCAAGAGTTTCACATGTTCAATATCATTACCCTTCTTGGATAAGGAATCTTATTCAAAGGAAACTAATCGTCCTCTGTAAAATATTTGATTAAGATGTTGTACAATAAACACACACAAGGCTTTAAAAACAATGGTAAATCAGAAGTCAGTGCTTCACATTAAATAATTGGGATTTTCACATCTTCGCTGTCTTTTCCCTTCTTGGGTGAAGAAACTTACTCTAAGGAAACTAATCGTCCTCCGTTAAATATTCGTGAAGAGTTGGTTCAGGTGTTATATCTTGAGTTTCATGTTTAGTTGACTTCATAGCTGAAAACCACTGATGGTATTCTTTTGGAATCATACCATTTGGCACAGTTTAAGAAGACCCTTCTTTTAGCAATACCTATGGGCAATACAGATGTGTAAAGTTCTTTAAGATTAGTTTTCTTAGGTTCCAGCCATTTTTTCACAGACACACAGCTCTTGATAGCCACCCTGGGATTGATAACTGAAAAAAAAATGGCATTGGGCGTGGACGTTTCATTGTGTAGATGTTTGATTTGGAGCTACTGAACTGTTTTACCTTCCAAGTCTTTGATCCAGTTTTCAATCAGTTGAGAAGCAAGGTTTTTTAAAACTTTAAATTCGTCAAACTTGAGATCTGAAACCACGTATCCATCCTTCGTGAGTTATTTTTGCTTAATTTTATTTCGATTACGGTTTGATCTGGCCATCGCAAAAGCAGTTAACCAAAGAGACATACTAAATATGATAATATTTCGTTGGGCGTACTCAATGGCACTATGCATTGAGTCGACCTCCATTTTGGTGTGGCCTTTCTCCAAGTATTTATGCTCTATCACCTCTACATGAGTATATGTTTGAACGATATATGAGACCAATGCAGCTACATATTGATTTCGGTTTTGGTCGCCACACGTATCTCTAAACAGGGATACTTCTTTTACTCAGTACGGTAAGGTCTTGAACCACTGTAATATGCATGAACCAATTTCATTACTTTCTCATTTACCATTGCATTCATCCCATGTGAAACTGTATGCTTTGTCTGGCGATGCAGCCTCATACAAAGTTAGATTGTATACACACAGTTTTCTACTATAGTACGCTGGTCCCGCGTCTCAATCTGGGATTTGTAAGACTTTTTGAACGTCGAAGCTTGCACTAACGAAAGTTAGCTCTCTTTTTATCTTCTTCCTTAATAATATTATCCTCCTCCGTCCTCTTTATATGAGCCTCATACACGTTCCTTAATTACTCTTTTTCTCCCCTTTTGGCTTCTTGAAAGCATTTGCATATTAAACATTGATCCTTGGATGGAGTGAAAAAGTCCAAATTGTAATGTGTACAAAATGTGTTTCTGTATACGCCTTCTGATGACATTGGGTCTATTTCATTTTAATATGATTTTTGGAACAATGCATACATTTTTCTGATTGGTAGAGTTGGTTCTAGAAACTTTTTCGTTGTATGTTTACTGCAATAGTGGCTTTCCATTGCCAGAACTGACTCTATGTGCGCAATTATTTTTTCTGTCCAAAACTCACTTGTTTTGTTTGGAGGAGTCTTGGGACCTCTTTTGTCAGCTCCAACAAATGTGTCACTCACTTCCGATTTGTGCAAAAATGCTGCTTTTAATGGTCCGTTACTTATAAATCCTTCACAAAAGTATACACATAGCTAAACTTCGTTTCATGCTTTTCTTCAGCAATGCGTACTTCACTTCCCCTTCTTCTTTCAATCTTGCACTGTTTAACTCTACTTAAAATGAAATCTTTTCGTCTGTCATAAGGGGCAGCTTGATATCCAGTGAATATTTGATGACGTTCATAAACTGTGAAAATATTACTGCACGTACAGAAACACGTACCGCAGTCAACATTTTGAGGGATTTTAGCAAACATCTATTTTCCCTTTTTGGGATACGTTAGGTGAACCAGCTCTTTTCTTTGCTTTGTTTTTATTAACTTTACAATTCACTGGACATGATTTTTGCCACCTGCACTTTTTTTTTCGCTTGTTCGTTGCCAATAGTAGCTAGGTCAGGTCTACCTCATTTCTGTCATAATTATTTACCGTAACCTCCACAGCAACATCAGAGGCCTGGGTAGATAATTATCCTTGGACTGGTTGATTTTAATTTTCCTTTGGTATGTCTGTTGGTTTGATAAGTATCCGTTTAGGTTCACTAATCAACACTTTCTTCTTCGTCACTTTCCACGTCCGGAACTATTCCCGGTCTTTGTCAGAATCATAACCTAAAACTATATTTAAATACATTACCTTCATCTGAATCAATAAGCATATGTCTAAGATTTCATTTGTTGGTTCTAGATGTTTCTTACATAATACACTTTTCTTTACCAGTAACATTTGTAGCAAAATTTGAAATAGTAGGCCTAACCTCACCCTTGCCTTGAGTGCTTACAGGTTTTGCATCTTTTGCTTGTCTTATTTTCAATAACCTGTCCCATGTTATTTTATTTCCTTCTAATGTTCTGATAGTGTTCGCTAACTTGCAAAGTAACTTGGATCTTCTCAATGTTTTCATTACACAAATAACATACGCTCTCATGAAGCAACTCTAATTCACTGTAAATATTTCAATGTCAACTAAGTAAACATATTAAAAGGTTAAGTATGACAACAGTTGACAGTCATTGATTCATACATATCTATAGAGGCAAAACCACATACGTATATTTGGGTACTTTTACCACCAGTGATAGTTCATAGTCACCACATTCGTCTTCAAGGTAAAACTACCTAAAGTCTTTGGGTACATTTACCTCTACATAATTGTGACATTTCTGTCATAGGAAAATGGAACATTGAGCCTAACACCTTTTTCAATAGTCATTTGATTTGGGTAATTTTACCACTAATGGACAGCATCATGTTGTACACTTGGCTAAAATATGTCCAGTTCGAGAAAAAAAGGAGACTTGGGTAGTTTTACTTTTACCCCTCGGTTTCTTAGCAATCGTTGTTACAGTGGCTATGTCCTACCCACCCTAGAACACTGTAAAAATAATTTTGAATCATTCTGTGTTTTCCGTCTTCACCGAAGATGTTTGTACATCAAAGCGAGAATAACTGAACTGCTGCAACCCCTACAATTCCTTATAACTTTACCACATTATTTTGTATTTTACTGTAACTATATTAGGCTACCTTTAAACACTTCATACAGTTACATGCTTACAAGTTCATAGGACATTTTCTCAAGTACACGCCTGTATAGTACTGAATTGCACTATTACGCAAGAAGGGGAGAGAAAACACTTGTACAAGAATTTGTCTAGACCTCATATACCAGTTTCGTATAGATTGAACTGTATGTCCAGTTTTCCCCACATAGTAAAAATCTCACCTCACTTAAAGAAAAGCGCTAGTTAGTTGATTGGTGGCAGTGGCATATATCGAAAGCTGTTCGCCAAATTTAATTTTAAAGATGATTAATAACTGTATAATATACAATAATTTTCAAAGTTATAAATATTTTTAGGAAGTATTGTTTAATTTTTTTTAATTACTGAAATTTATTTATCGGAAATAAATCTACAATGCTAAGTTTTCTTTGAGGTGAGACACCTTAAGAAATTAAGAAATTTGATTATAGTATTTCAATGGAGTGTTAAAATTCAAAAATTAAAAAATCAAAAAAGTATATTTTAATTTTTATATTATATTTAATTTACTGAAAACACTCAGGAATGATAGAATACATTTTTTTTAGAATTGGTAGCTTAAAATAATTAAAAGAACTCATAACTGCAGTTCATCAGATTATTCAAATACAAACCACTATTAATATTTAAAATAGTATATATGTCACATTTCTTTTCATTATTGTAAGCTACCAATTCTCTGAAAAATTGTATTGTATCATTTTTATATATACATATAAGCACGCATAAATACATATATATCATGTAATATTACATAAACACACAAACAAATTGCGACATCATAAATATTCATGGAAAAGTTAAACATGACATACAGGCTAATCCTAAGGGTTGTAACCACCCTTGTGTCTTATAGAACCAGATTTTTTTTGCAAAGAATGCTGCTGAAATGAAGGTTAAATGTCTGTGATTTTCGATACTGCATTATTAAATTACTGAGTACAAACAGACGGAAAACCTGGACTCCAATAGCAACTCCCATCCATGAAAACTAAGTGGGTATTGTTACACATCTAGTGCAACAGAAATGGCACTGTAAATGTATTATTTGTTGTTTCATGTAGGTATGTTATCGACAAATTATTTAAAACAAAAATGTTGTCTCGTGTTTTTACGCTAAATGAAGCTGTTCGAGATATGAACTAAAATAATATTTTAATAACGCAAATTATGTTAGGTGCACAGTCTGACATTTGCTGGTTGCAAACGATAATTATGTCTTCACGATAGTTATGTAATGATGGACAAAGGGTTATGTCTTGTGTTACCCACAATGATTCGCTGAAATGCCTGTAGGGTCTTTGCTAGCGCAGTCGCCATACTGATGGCCTGCCGCCATAACGTCAGACTCGATTGCCGGCATCGCCACCCCCCAGATGTTTGCATGTGGGGATCATGTCGGAACGAAGTCCTAAGTCTGTAGGTTAACTCGGGAACTCCCGTTTCCTTTGTGCTTTATTCCCGGCGTTGCTTATCCAAAGCAGTCACTCTTACACGCCTTGAAGACTTGAACAGTTAACAGCCTGTCAAATCTTCTACATCTCCACCTCATGGAAAGAGGTAACTCCTATCTACGAGGACGCTGTCTTACTTAGTAAAGACAGTGCTGGTCGAGTCCTTTCTAAGTCACCTTTAGTTTCCTAATTTTTGGCTCGTCTGTAAAACCGCTGTTTTGTCAACCGTTAAGCATGAAAAATTAACACAACACCTGACCGAGTCGCCACAATACTCGTACATTCGCAGGTATGGTAGTGAATGGTGTCAACAATAATAGCATATATTACGAGTACAACATGTATTAGTTAAAACAAAATGTGACATACAATAATGATAGTCACAGTGTGAGATACGGTAATGATAGCCACAATGTTTAATCATAAATGAAATTGAAATAAAGCGAACTGTTGTTCATCAACATACAGTGAAAATTCTTTACAGGAACTGTTCGATGTGACGAGCGACTGCATCACTGCAAAGCTGGCAGCGACGACGTTTCATGTAAAAACCTCCGCAATATACTGGGAGCACAGCGAATTATAACGCACGTGACCTGTACTCTTGGAAACAACTCGTCCCACTGTTGAGCTGGAGTTTTGTGATGCTTTTGAACTGGCCTCACAAGAAAAAATCGAATGGATTCAAATCTGGTGACCGAAGTGGAAGTCTTGCGGACAACTACAACCGATCCTCTTGTGTGTGTACGTGGTATTGAGGTGGTTCCTATCATGTTGAAATCTGGCGGTGCTCCGTCGTGTTGTAACCACCTGTCTAGCCGGATGTTGAGAAGCACATCTACCATCGTTATGGGTAGAGTGATTATCAGGAAATGTGCGTAGGTCGCACCAGTTAAGCGATCTTGCATAACATGAAGCCCAATCAAATATCAGTTTACGATACCAACTTAGACATTGATGGTAAAACGATGATGGTGGCTTCGTGCTCTCGTAAAGTGAATTCTCGTGGTGCCAAACGTGATTGTTTCTTGAATTAAAAAAACAACCTCGCAGGTAAAACGTGCCTCGTCTGTGAAAGAATTGAGCTAATAAACCACTGAGTTTTTGTGTTTCGGTGCATAAGCCGCTCCACATATTCTTACACTTTGGCTAAGCGTCGGGACACAATCCCTGGATGGCCTGTGTTTTATAGGAATGTAGCTGTTTACTATGTAATACAACACCGCACAGTATCGTGGGAAACATTGACCTCTCGGCCAATACACTGTGTGCTGGTACGAGGATTTTCTTCAAACCACCGCAAGACATTTTCGTCGAACGTACAAACACTCCTCGATCTTCCTGTGCTGTTCATTTGCACCAAATAACTGCCTCTCTCTCTCGCAGACGTCGCTCGAAAGCTGAAATTGTGTTGTAATGTGTAAAAGGACAACGACGACTTGAATGTTAGGCTTTGTAAAGGCGGCAAACTTCTTTGCCATTTCCATGAGAGTCCCCACACGCTAAAAGCACGCCCGTCACCTCTGGCAACGAATATTACTGCATGCTTGATCCTTGTGAACCTCAAACAGACTGTTCAAGCTGGGGAAATTCACAAGTATCAAGACGCATTAGTAACAGTTTCATAGGTTGTTTTAGATGGTAGAAACAGTCGTGTGACTGTACAATGTTGCAACAACTAAAACAATCAAATTAGCTATGTGTAATCTTAACACATGCTGTTATTGTTTACACCATTTATTTGCATAGCCGTGAATGTATTAGTAGCCGATTGTAGCGGTTTTAACTTGCTTATGGGCTGCTCATGTGATGTAAGTTGGAGAATATGTTATTTTTTGTCCTTAAAATTTGGCCAAACTGCGGCCATTACAGACAAACGTAAAGTTGGCAACTAAAGTTAACTGAAGAAGGTCTCGGTCAGCATGTGCCTTAACAAGTAGGATAGCTGGAAAGGAGATCCGAATCTGAGTCATTCTGGAAGAAAGTCAAACCTTTTACCAATGCACCACCTCTCGATGGGTGGAGATGTAAGTGAGTTGACAGATAGGCTATAAAATGTGCAGGTCTTCAGAACGTGCAAGCATTGAGTATTGTGGATTTGGAAGAGCGCCAGGAATAAAGTACAAAGGAAACGGGAGTTCCCCGAGCTAACCTACAGACTTGGGACTTTGTTCCAACATGATCCCCACATGCAAAATCTGGGAGCTGGCGACGCCGGTAATCGAGTCTGATGTGTTAGGCGGCCTTCCTAGATATGTTGCGTTTGTGTGTGAGACAGCAGAGGTAAGGTTGCCGTCGTCCGACGCACGTAATGCATTATCGTCTCTCCGCGAAAGCTTTACAGACAGCGTGCAGTGCTTTAATAATTTCCTTTATGCTATGGGAATTTCAGCATCGACCACATTATCTTATTTGTGGGCAGCATAGTTCAAAGTCTAACGCTTATTTCTATAGTTTTGCTTTTCTAATCTGGTTGTTATTTTTCCAGATACGGATGTCTTGAAAAGGCATTTATGGCCTTTTTTGGGTGGCCGAAAATTATGTTTCTAATAAACGTGCCGAATCTTTAATTCTATAGTAACATAAGTTTAACTATGTGATTTATTCGTAGATATACAATGTACGGTTTATAGTTTCGTAAAAAAAAGAATGGTTATAACTCGCTGCAACGAATTTGAAACGCTGGTAGGGAGCCCTCTAAGGGGTGAGGCAATCGGTGTTGCGACTGTGTCATCATGATCCTACAGACATTTCAGCGTGAGTTCGTTGGCATCAGTGTGGATAGCTAAAGGAATGTCACTTGCTCCAAAATTACGTAACTATCGTTTAAGACATTGTTATCAAGTGCCACCAGCAAATATCTGGATGTGTACCTAAGATTAAACTGTGTTGTTGGAATAAGGTTTTCGTTCATGTCTCGAAATGTTTTGTAAACTATTTGTATACAGCATACTAAATTGAATCAACAAATAATACATTTACGGTAAACTTTTTTTCAGAGTATGTGTAACACCCCCTTGGTTTTAGTGTCCATTTTTTTACGTTTATCTTTCGTTATTTAATAATGCAATATCCAGAAACTCAGACATTTATCGTTCAATTCGGCAGCTTTCCTTTCAAAGAACATCTGGTTCTATAACACTTTCAAAGATGGAATATATGGACGGAGTTATGCAACAACAGACCAGTTAACAAAGTCAATAAAAATGAGATTTTGGCACAATATGTTGTCTATGGACTGATTTACCTTCAAATGTATAAAGAACACCTACCATACAATTTGTTGTTATTTATGGACACATGAAATTGCGTATAAAATATGAGTTTTGTTATTTAGCAACAAAGTACCAATAAGTAGACTGTCATTCAATAATATGCTTTGACCATTCTTATTTTTGCAGCAAAAAGACCAACTGACAAGGTAGTCTTCCGTTCCAGTTTGAACAGTTTTTACTAGCACTGTTGGTATTCGTGTGTGTCAGTCAGGTATTTTAATTATAAGGACATAGTATATTGGATTTTACTATAAAAATAGTGGTCCAAAAATAACACAAATTTTTAGTTAAAATTTATAGTATATAGGACAGAACTATACGTATTATGAATATGCACAACTCAATGAAACACTACAGATTAAAATAAACCAGCCCATAACCGAAATCAAGAGGTAAGAATATATCCATACTTAACCAAAATTCAGGTTATTTTGTTTCATAAAATACTGAAAGTATGTTATAAAGAATACAGTATTTAACATTAATTCATTATAACAATTTTCAAACGCACCATCGCTGTAAACCCTATATGAAGTGATGTTTGCATGTATCATAAAGTCACTATAGGCAAATGTTTTTTGTTGTTTGTCATGGTTTTATTGAGTGATTATTGTTAATAACATAGATGTGTGGCATAATTACTCGTGCCCAGAGAGAGGGAAATTGTGATATTATTGAAGAGTATTACCAAAGTCCCTTAGAACTTAATAAGAAGCTCAATAAAATTATTAAATGTTTACACATTTACAATTAAATATTTCGAAGGAAATGTTTAGAATGTAATGTTCTAAAAACCATTTACAATATTTTGTTTTATTTGCGCCAATATTTAAAGCCACTTAATAGCTAGTTTATAAATGTAATTTTCTTTAACTTGAATATTTTTTCTACGCATTTTTTTTCATTCGTGAAAATGGTAAGAAAACTAGCTAATTAAATTTTTTTTCAATCGAGTTGCGGTTTTGTGAATGTTTAAATGGAAAGAAATTTGCAACAATATACTTAATTGTTTTAGTTTTATAGCTGTCACTTCATGCTACTTTTCACGTGTGTGTGTGTGTGTGTGTTAAAGGATCCTAATGAAATTCAAAATTTATTTTTTTAGGTCTGTCAAAGCAATTCAATAGTAGGATTTGTAGAGGGCAAAACTAGAGGTGATGAGTACGTAATTTTTGATGGATTTTTGGATGTTATTGACATTGCTGAAAATGTGGCATTTGGTCTAGATGCAGCAACTCTAGCAACTCAATCACTGCCAGTTGTGCTAGATAAGTACAAGGTTATAGAAGCTGAAAAAAGAGAACACATTTCAAATATAAATTATGACATCATAGACCAAGCCTCCGATCATGACTCATTTGTACGAGAAGAGGCTGCAGAGGAAGCAAGTGTGAACTTTAAAAGAAGACTAAGGAGATGGCGGAAAAGGAAGTATGGAAACAAAACTATGCAATCAAGGAATAAAAATACCAGCACAAATAATTCATATATCACTTCAAGAGGAGTGTCGATTGAGTCAAAATTATTAGAGATGTTGTCAACTGCAGGTGCCATTACAGTGAGAAGTTTTCTGTAGAAAGAAAGAAAATTCATTTTCAAAAAATTTTGGGAAGCCGGCTCATATGAAGCTTGATGTTACCAGATTAGTGCAATGGTACCATAAGGAGTTAGGAAGAGACCAGTAAAAGCAAAAGAAGATATAAAGATTCAATTCTCACGAATATACACAATGGGGAAAATAAGAGACAAGTCTGCAAACCATTCTTTTTACAAACTTTGCGTAGTTCTAGCTGAACGGTACACGCAGCCTTATCAAAGGTTAGTGACAGAAGCCCTGTAAAGGATAGGCGAGGTTTCAGGGGTGGTCACAACATGCTACAGAAAGAGCAAGAGGAGGAGGTTGTGAACCAAATAAATAGGTTTCCAAGGTAAGTTTCACGTTATTCCTGGGCAAGCAATAGTGATCAATCCTTACCCCCTGAAATTACTCGTCCTATAATGTGCAATATGTGTAGGGAAGAGATTGAAGAAACAGTTTCTGTTTCTACATATAAGAATAGATTTTATGCCAAATTTAATTTTAAAACGTGAGCCTTTTAAAAATGACATGTGTAGCATTTGTGATTCTTTCGATGTTCAACTCCCAAATGTTTCTACTGAGAATCTGAAAGCTGACCTCAAGGAGAGACAACATACACACCTCTCTGCAGCAGCCACAGCACGTGATTTAATGAAGAAAAACATGGTTGAAACTAACACGACTGATGGATGTCTAACCTTATATTGGGAAATGACATTTCCGCTCCCTCGAATTCCAACAAATGTAGCGTGTACTATAAACGCAGCTGGTGCTCTACTACTGTGGAATTTATTCAGGATCCAACAATAAAGCGATGGTTATTGCTGGCTTGAAGGAGCGGCTGGACGAAGTGCTCAGGAAGTCAGATCATGTCTCAGGCAACACATCTTCGAAGTGAGGGAGCTTATATTATGGTCAGACTCTTGCGGGGGCCAGAACCGCAACATAAAAATAATACTGATGTTAAAGGCTATAGTTGAAGAGCAACCTACCCTTCAGTGTATCACCCAATGCTTCATGGTACCTGATCATTCATTCTTGCCGAACAACTCGGATTTCGGTAACATTGAGTCTGCTCGTAAGTACCAGCAACGGAAATACACAGCAGCTGACTACTACATAAACATTATGAGGTTATTATGTCACTTCTAATAACTTCTATGTGTTTCTTAACTTCTAAAATTAAATTCATAACCATTGCAAACCGAAATGTAATTTTAATTATTTTGTGGCATATTTAATTAACATTTTTAACTGAAAGAACCATAGTGTATTACAAATCAATCGTGCCTAAGTAAAATATTATCTGACTACGTATACTACTGTATTATTAGATTATTTTATAAAATAAAAATAATTTTAATTATGATACATCATATTTAGAGACACTGAAAAATCGCGAAAATGTTTAGCATAGTCTCCAATAAACTGTAGTATTTTAACCGTGACATGTGTGAACAGTTTTGGGACAAATCACATACACTGTGTGTTCAAGCTGTACAGTTCTAACTGGGCCTGTTGAAGAGAGAGACAATGCTTCAAATAAACCATAGCCAATGTAGATATAAAACATTTAGTGTTATATACAGCATGTTGGAGCCTAGCAATTAGTCATCTTTTCCCACGATTTTCCAGTGTCTCTAATCATATTGTTTGAGATTCTACTTCTTCATGTAAAGAACGTAACATTTTATTTGTAATTGTCGTTGATTTGAAACGTTAGCATCACTCAATCAAATTTAGAATATAATTAAGGAAAATTGCAAAAAAATAATAAGATCATAATTGCAGATCGTCACTAATAGAATCATTTTCATTAGTCATCAGCAATGACGTTCTTATGAAATTTTGTTGTTTTTCACCGTACGACAAAAATATTAATGATTGATGAGTTAGTAACACTTTGTTGAAAAGTGCAATATTATGATAACTAGTTAATTGTTAGAATAATAAAACAATATAGGTCTACAAGGCAAGAACTTAATTCCAGTATAAAATGTAAATATTTTGGCGTACAACTGATAACGGCAATCGTAATTCTCAAAAATGTTCACGGACATAACATAATCTTGGAATACAAAGTTTCATTATGAATTCGTTACTACGGCGTAAACAAGAACACGCTCTTTATTTTTAATTCTTAAATAAACTCTTCACGACAATAGCTTTCGTTTCACTGACGATAATTATTTTAAAATTTTCTCGTTTTTTATGTTTAGTTATTTAGCGCTGTTACAATTTTTCGGAAGGAATCGAGCACAGGAAAGTCGAATACTGTTCTCGCAATGGCCGGCACCTGTCTCCATTCAATAAAATATATTTCTTTGGAACGTGTCTTCTCTTAAAATACTTATAGTTGGCAAGAGAAGGCGTTCTATAAATCTAATATTATTGCAACACTTTAAGTAATTATTCTTAAAATGTATATGAATTTAATTACAAGTACCGTTCTACATAACCTAACATGAATTAGTATACGGTAATTATTTAATTCAATTTTTTTTCCAATTCTTATCATGAGACTTTCTTCAAAATGTTTTATTGATATTTTGTGTAAAATATGAAGGCTTTCACAAATAAGTTACATGTACGTCTTTAAAACTTTTCAAATTGAAATTTGCTGCAATATAAATGTCCCAAAGGTAAATGTAAATGTTATTTTGCATATAAGAAATGTTTATTGCCTAACAAAATTAACACCACACATATTTTATCCCTACAAGAAATAATTTAACTTACAATATTAGGGCAAAATCGATAATTAGCAATATAAATTTCACTGTTGTGATTTTCACATACATGTTACGTGGTCGTTTTCAAATCTGAAAACTCTCCTAGGCCAGACGAATATATTGTAGAAAAATACGTATCATTTTAACGTGTAAGACTGGTAAGGTCTGACATGATAAACAAGTCCAGAGCAGAAAAGAAAAGAGAATATGTCATCTACAAACATGTTCTCATCAAGTCTGTCACAAACTAAAAAATAAAATAAATACATCTGCCTTAGCCCCCTCACCAAAACCATTAACAACTTTCAGTATCACTCAACAAAGCTAACAGGAACTTGGACCATCTACTTATACAATGGGTACTTTCCTTAAGTGCAACACACGACCTATGAAAAAACACAATATCAAACCTCTGTGGCAACCAATCGCCCAATAAACACCAAACCACCTTTTATTCATGCCCGACTGACCTACACGAATAATACTTCACAAAACAAAGACTTCCAGTACACGCTAGACTTCTACATTACCACCATGTATGTTATGAAGGAACAAGTGATCAGTAGGCCTACCCAATCATAGGAACAACCGTCAAAAGCATTTGAAACTCACACCAACAAAATACAATTACCGCGAGCTAATTGGGTTAAATTCAAGCATATCCTTCCAAAAAAAAGGTAATCTAAATTACGCCCATTAATCACCAGAAGACACACACCATAACATTGATATTATCTCCCAAAAAATATTAATAAATCTTCAGAAACAATATCAACCAGCACAAATACATGCATCTGTCAGCTTCTCCTTCAATACATACTTCTTCAGAAATAAATCCAGAAGAAAATGCCAAACAATGCGACCTCTCACTCTTCAAGTAGCACACCAAAATCCTATTAAACATGCCACAATTCACACAAAGAAAAAACACAACAAATGCTTAATGAATCTCTCAGTAATGAATAGTAAATTCTGGAACTATATAGTAAAATCAAAGCCTCAACCAACTGTAATATCACCACTCAAGATAACAAACACTATAAGAGTAGAACCATAAGAACATAAAGAATAAGCCTTAGTCAACCTCTTTGAAGAAACATATCAGAAACCAACACTGCTCACATGCTCAACAAAAGACTGAAAACCTCATCAGCACCAGTAAATTACTCCACACCAAATGCCATACTAATTCATCTTACAAAAAAAAAACAATAATATACCTTACAAGAATCTTTAATGCCATTATCACCCACACACACATTATTCACAATGTTGGAAAATTAAATATTCTTCTCCATCTCCAAACCACGAAAAGATAAAGCCATAACTTCCGCATACAAACTAATAGCCCTCCTCTCAGTCCTGTACAAGGTTAGAGAAAAACTTATCCTCAAAATACTTCAACAAATTTTTATCCAAGATAAGCTCCTCCCTAATTTTTCAAATCTGATTCACACAAGAAAATTTTACTATCTTTTAACTTCCCAGAATCACCAACATAGTCTGAAGAGCCATTTCGAAAAAAAAAATAAATAAATAAAATGCAGGAATTCTGTTATTTTCTAGTCAGTGCCTCCGACTGTGCACGATACGGTTATCATTAAAAAAAACTCACTTGCAATCAGCATTTCCAGACACTGAGTCGGAATACAAAATATCAAACCAAATAAAAGGAAATTATACCTCTCCATACTTGCAATTAACAGACATAACCAGAGCAGCCAGGTTATACATAGTAACTGTGGTTCCTATCACAAATTTTCAGCTAGGGACTTCATACTAAAATAAATACGGTATACTTAATTTGGTTTACCAACACAAAGACCCTACTTGGTTGTCTCGGATAAAACTATTAACGAATAAAAATAAACAAATTTGTAATGATTATAAACAATTTGACCACAGTAACCCTGTGTTATTTTGGCCATGCGGGTGCACCCACTAAATTTAACCTATTTGTATTGGAGTCATTTGGCTAAATAATATAGAACTGAAGCGGAGTCCTTAAAAATATTGCTTTGCCCCATCAATTTTAATTATGAAATTATTTCAATAAACAACCTAACAACCAACATTTTGAGTAGGCCGAAGTCACTCCGCAGGGCCAATTCCGCTTTTGTAATATTAAACAATTCTGTATGGGAAGCTAATGCAGGGTTCGCAGTAATTGATTTATCTAAAACCCGAATGTACCAGTTTAAATACGGCATGATGAAGATACGATAAGATGGTGACCTGAAGTTACCATTCATAGATACGGACAGCTTCGCATATTAAGTCTGGACTGAAGAAATTTTCTAAGAGTTCACTTCCTACATAGACTTTCTATATGAAATTGTTACAAATGGACCACCCATAATACTCGGTAAGAGCAAGTGCGCTGAGGGAAAGTTCAATGTCGAATACAATGGAAAGATCGTGGCTGCATTTGTGGATTCTGTACTAAAATGTATGCCTACAGATGCCTTGAAGTAGTCACTAAAATAGCAAATGGCATCCAAAAAAAATATGTTGCATGAATAAGCAAAAAAATTGTGGATTTTGGTCCTGAACCGAATATGTAAATAACATTCTGTTATGCTGCCCTGAATGCTTACAGACAGTTGTCAATATGACAAATGTTATTAGAAGGCTCGTGAAGGCCAGACAAGTGTTTATAAAGCTGACGAAAACCACTAGCAGTTTAGTGTTTGTTCTGACATTGAGAATATGAACATTGTATTAGCACGTTTTATTATGTCATGCACATGGGTTTTTGCATTAACAGTAGGCGATATGGAGACAAGTTCACATTGCGAATACAGCATCTACCAACATTAGACGTTCCGTTTCCTTAATGCGCCACCTACATACGTGGTAAACAGTTTTCAAGATTTGATAGTTTGAAAAACCATATATGTACCTGTGTGAGTATTGCACCTTGCTCTGTTGCTGGAACACATTTGCCCTCGTTACCTCAAGATATGACAATCTCATTTGTCTTCAGCTTCACAAAATTTAGATGAGTTGGTAAAATCGGCTTCACCAGGTTCGTCATTGAATGTTAAATTCACAGAAGAAGCGACTATTGTGTACGATTCACAATAAATGCAGCATGTAATACAGTCAGTTCGTGGGAAGCATATTTTTCTAAGCTTTCATGTTGCATTACAAAAGTAACCTGGTTTTGAAGACTGATGGTAATAATAATATGGTAGACGTATGCGCCTTAGGGCGGTGGTAACGCCCACCGAATTGGTGATATTTTTATCTGGGCCCCGTAGGCTGCCATCGTCCCTGAGTTGTCGCATGGAATGAGGCCTTACAATGAAGCAGCGCCGGAATGATGGGGCGAGGGAAACGGGAGTTTCCTGAGAAAACCCGTAAATCGGCAACATCGACTGGTACGATTCTCACATGCCAAAATACGTGCGATCTAACCCAGATCACCATGATGAGAGGTGAGAGATCTGACTGCTCTACCATCGCGGCCACTTCAATTAGTAGTAAATATGAGGCAACTTATAAATATTTGGTCATGTTTATTCAGAAATATTACATACTGGCTTGTTGATAAAGATACATGAAATTGGCATAATTTATGGAGGGGGAAGTGGTGAAGACAGTGCTGATAAAGAAGACAATAAAGATAATTTCGACACTCTTTCAGATTTCTCTAGTGAGGAGACAGTGACAAATGGTTCGAAGATGAAGGATGATCAACACAGACCATACGAATTTTTCAAAGACGCTAATGAACTAGTGGAGATATTCTGACTTTTGATATTTATGCTTGCTGCTGGGGGATATTTCCAACTACTTTGACTATACTGGACTTTACAATAACCTAAGGAAGGAGGTTACATAGGATAGATAAGCTATGTATATTGCATGATATGTGTGAAAGGGATGTCTTAAATTCCGATTCATTGAACCAGAAGAGACAGATGACATGAAACAGGAGAAAGTATGGTCATGGAGGCTGTTGTTGCGAATGGAGGAGTGGGAGGAGGGAAAAGAAGATTCGTGTATTACCACCCATTAGACTGAACTGAACTAAATCAAAATGGTCACCATATTTAACCGTTTCTTTGGATGTGTAAAAGGTTAGAAACGTCCTGGGCTAGCTAAATAAAACAGTTTTATGTTATAAACATAATTGGAAGTGCCAAATAAATCAAAATAAATATTCCGACGAATAAATTAAAAACAATATATCTAGCAAACACATTTCAGTCCACTTTCACTTTATGTTCGCTCCATGTTGATTCCAGTCCAAGTTCAGTCCAGTCAGGAATTTTACTATAAAGGTGCTATATGTAAGTCGTAGCCAAGAACCCACCCACACCGCACAAGATATCCTAGGGATGTTACGTAAATGTCCCGAATGTTCTAAGTACATCCCGGGGCATTCTAACAGTATGCCTAAGATATTATAATAATACTTAATTTTTGATAATATTCATGAGATAATGATATGCTTAGATTACAATAATATAATGGTTCTAATACACAAAAATAGCGTTAAAAAGTTAATTTAAGTGTTTTATGTCCATGTAATCCATTGCCATTTTCCCAAGTATATCCATTAGTTATCAAATTGATTTTCCGAAAGTATCTCCCTTGGATATCCCAGTCTACACAGCATAGGATGCACTAGAGATACCTCAAAAATATGACGAATGTTTGAAATACTTCTCTGATATCCTATTGATATCCCTAAGACATTATAATGGTACTTAATTTGTGTTAAGATTCGTGAGATAATGTAATATAGAGTTGCTTATATCACAATAATTCATCGGTTATAACAGAATTTAAAAAAAGCATTGCAAAGTTAATTTAAGTGTTTTTGAATTGACATAACACGCAGAAATTTACCACGCATATCAACTGGTTAACTCAAAAGTACCTCCCCTTGATATCCCTATCCACACAGCTCAGGGTAACGATATCCTGTAAATGTCCCGACTGCCCGAAATACATCTCGGGCATCCTATGGATAACCCGAGGATAAGATTTTTTTGAGGTGACATAGCCCTTGGTAAGTTCACAAACTATATCTACTGGATATTACTAAAGTACATACAATAGGTATTCTGAACGTGTGTTTGAAGGTTATCAAGATGGATAATTTCATTGCCATTGTTAATTATTTTAAAGTAACACTATGTATTCATAGAGTGTATTAATAGTTTTGTTAATTAAATTATCCCTGTAATGATTGCGTAAAACATTCCTAAAAATTCATTAAGAAGTACAGATTTCCGAAATAATTTACAATCCTATCAGACGGTGGTACATATACGCCTTTAATGTGGATCATCTGAGTTTCCTACTGTGAATGACTGTAAATTTCAGCAAGGCATCTTAATGATCAAACCTATATTTTTCTGGATGAGTTTTTATATTGGTATTGCGACTGTTATTTATGTTACAAATGTTCACTCTTTTTGTGATAAATTTTCTTTCTCATCGTAACTTGTACTGCATAGGTAAGACTTAGGATGACAGCTAACAAAGTGATGCGTGGAGTAATGGGTAGCATACTGCACTTGAAACTAGGGCTGAGGGTTCGTAGCCTACTTCCTTAGGCTAGAAATTTTTAAATCAATTAGTGTGTTAGGACTAACATATAAGCCGGAGGATTATTTTCGGATTTTTTTTTCGTTCCTTTTGAATGAAGACAATCACTCATACTGCAGAGAATCCTCATGGATAACCTGCAGGAATGTCAAATGCATAATCTTATAGAGACGTCCCATGAATTTCCTATGGGGATGTCCCACGGATTTTTCGAAAGAGTTGCTTTGGTATTCCCACAGAAATCCTAGGGAAATCTTATAGACATCATAGGATATCTATACAATATCTTAAATAGCCTAAGTAAATATCCCCGGGCATCCTTTGGATGTCCGTGTGCTCTGTTGGCAAACCCGTAGATCTGAAAAATGTGCAAATTCTTGGTAGTTTCTCCACAGAAGAAATCCAGCATACCAAGATTCTAGTTGAGAAAAGTTACTGAATCGACGAATTGGACGAGCATATGTGCTGTGGCTTGGACAGTTCAACTAATGAGATTCCTGTATTAAAGAAAAATAAATGTTTTAATTAATCAGTGTTTACTTATCTTTAAATCAATAACCGAATTCAAAATGTGCATGCTGTATTTTGTGTTAAATATGTAAATAAGACATGATGTATAAATGCCATAGAAAATTATATAATTTGGTTTTAGTTTCCCATTCCTGTATAGTAAAATTAAAATGAAATAATTTTTAAAGCATATAAAATATTATGTTCGAATAACTGTTTTTGAAGTGCATACATATAACCATAAAATCAATCCCTAAAAACTGCTCAAAATCCAGCATAATAAATATGAGGTCTTCCCACTGGTGGCAGCAATCTCAGAAGCATGTTGAGACTCACTAAGTTTTGTCATGAAGTGTTCTTCCGGCAAATACTGTACATAAAGGTAAACATTTAATTAAATATAATAATTACTAATAAGTCCATATGTACATAAAAATTAAGTAAAATTACAGTTATTTTAAGTGAAGGGATGTATTTTACGGTAAATGCACGAAAAAATTAATTTGTTGCTGTAAATGTTAATGCTAGCACCATCTAGCGACCAACCGAGGCATCATTATTCGAATATACAAACTACAAAGGCGCCCCTGGCGGCGATTATAGTGAGTAGCTCATAAAAACACTTGTGTAAATAAAGTAAGGGAGCCTCCATGAAAAACGATTGCCAAAACCATTATGGTAACCTCCAATATCATACAGTTTACTGTCGAAAACAAGAGCTGTTAAGACATCAATATTGTCTATTGAAAAGACAAATATAATAGTGGTCATCTGAAAGTCATTTATTTAATGTTTTGGAATATGTAGACTTTCGGAATTGTTTGAAAGTTTTGGAAAACTTTGGAAAAGAGAGTCAAGGCCTGATGTCAAAGTCACAAGCCATGGTCAGTATCAAATGTCATGGTCAGTAACATCTAAGATGGCAGCCAGGCTCAGGTCGAGGGATGTAATCGATAATGGCGGAGAATCCTCAATTATCTATGGTACTGCTGTATTATAATATACATAACCAAAGGTCTAGGTTCGAATCACAATGTGTGTAGAAAAACAATTTTTTTTCTGAAAATAGCATTGATACCTTAAAGCAGAAACTGTATTTTACAAACAAATAAATAAAATCAAACTTTCTCAGCTATAGAAAACAATATTAATTCGTACCTAATTGTTTGCAAATGATTCATAAAAATAAATCAATTAGTAATTGATAATTTAATGCATAAGGGATTCCTAAATAAAGAAGAAAATAAATACACGCTAAATGCCAGCTGCTGAAAACTCGAGCACAGTCGAACACAATAGAATGGATCTGACGCAAGTGTCAATGGAGGTAACGATATAAAGTCATATATTTTAGAAACTCACCGGTGCATCCACCAATGTACGCCGTAAGTTCGAATATTGCTAGTTTTTTTACTTAGGTTGAACCAGTTAATCCACCGATTCTATCAACCTGAAAATCCCATTAGTCTAATGTGACTTGTGGAACTTCCACTGGTGCTGTGTCGTGTAAGCTACTTGAAGTCGACTTTTATGGGTTGCACTATGTCGCCAAGGCCTTTGAAGGTTAAGAATAATTTTACTGATGTGCGTCTGAATAACAAAACTATCTTGGCGATAGCAATGTTCCTTTTAGTTGACCAAGAGTTTAGTTACGAACTTCTTACATTGTGATAGGCTAACAAACAGGGGGTCGTCATGTTGCCATGCACAAAACAAGTGACTGCATACATTTCAATAGACATCTCCAACCCTTACAACTGTCCATCCCGACCTTCTTTGCCCACTGAAAAAATACATAGGGCTCAATCTGCCATAACATTTATAATCATATAGTGTCTGCATAATATCACACACACACTACTACAAGGTAGCCCCTTTCTTACACTTCTCAAGGGAAGTGGAAATTTTTTGTAGAATACACGAAAGTAAAAAAGGCAAATTTCTAACGTAAAGCAGCAACATGGACCACGAAAAGTATGTGTAAAATGAGGGAAAGTGTACAAACAGGGTGGGGGGGGGGGAAATGGGTTTCTGCTGTAGACTGAAACCTTACTTTTTGCAGATACTGGGTACTGGGCTGGGGACTGAGCCTTCAGACTGCAGTGGACAGTGCATGATGACCCGAGAGAACCCAAGTGCTGTCGGCTTTCTTCACACAATAAGTGGCTCGGCTATAGTTTACCCCTACCACCCTTGATCCGGACGAGACTCCCACAACATTGCCACCGAATGCATAAACTATATCAGCTACACTGATGGTTCTGTCAACTGCTCTTGAAATATTTACTTCTTCGGCTGCACCTGAGACTTCGACAAATGATGTATAGCTTCAATGCAACTTTTCCCGTACTTCGCAACAGTGTGATAAATGTGAACACTTTTCTCACGCAGAGACACATTTTGTAAGCAAAAGCAGATCTGCCAGAGATTTAACCACTGTACTGAGAAGCAAGATCCATAACATTCAAATGTTTATATCATAAAGAAGAATGCAGTTATGACTCCTGAAAAATTATGACACTTGCTTCAAATGGTCAATTGTTGCAAGATATATGCAGACTGTACCAACCCAAAACCAGCGCTACACCAAGCTAGAGGATATGTTTGATTTTACAAGGATAGTGTTCCAGAAACTTACTTCCTCAAGTAAAACATTTCCGAGCAGATCAATCAACGTGTTTCTGTGAACGTATACAACCTCAACGGAAAGCTAAAGGTGGCGCCCACACGTGTTAAAAAAAAGAAGAAATCCTGTAGTATTTTGAATTGTTGCTGGTAAATATGAGAAGAATATGTCACATAAATTATTTTATTTTATCTCCATGGTTTTTGCTGCGTACAGGAAAGGAGTTGCCGAAAATCATAGCACAGCTACATTAACATGGGCCTCATAAATAATACATACACATCACACAACATTACACAAACATAACAGTACACACTCGACAGTAAAATTAAACAATATTTGAAGATAAGGATCAAGAACATTTGTTTTAGAGAAATATACAACACACTAATAACGAGCAAAAGAATAGATAAGGATCGATGACTAGGAATACAAACTTTTCGCGAAATACTTAATGCCCTAGTGTGTTTCACTGCCTTATGTGCACAGCTGCAGTTCTGAGTCATAGTCAGTGATTGGATGTTTTAACTCTCACATGTCTTGGGGTTCTACCTGCAAATAACATGCTGTCACACAGACATGCTGCCAATAACCGTGAAGCAAAGTTGCAGATGTGCACATATGGCACTGAAACAAACTGGGGAAAAATTATTATATTCATGGCTCTGTCATTAACCCATGTTTGTTGATGACGCATTTAGTTCTCTGACCAAGACCTTGCAGTGCCTCTTATCATATGTTCTTTGTAGTCTTTTATTTGAATATTTTTATGTGACTAACGATACAAGAAATATCAGGTAATGGCAACATTTAGTGAACATTGATTTCATTAATTATGCGTATCAAACAACAAAAATTAATTTTCGTGACTGGTAAGACTTCAGTTGACATCACATACTGGTAAAGTTTACGTATGAAATGTTTCAAGTATTTCAAGTATTATTGCAACCAACTACGGAAATATGGACAAACTGGAGAACAGTGCACTACAAACAAAAATAATCATGTGTAAGTACTTAGAGGTTCTTATATGTTTTTACATGCCATTGTGTAAATATTTTAGTGAATAAAATATTTGTATAAAGTGTGATCATTAATTATTCTTGTCAGATCAATTATTGTAATGAATAAAAAATATGTGGAGCGAATTTTCAGTACACAACTAATTTAAAAGAGCAGAGCCGAACCTACAGAATACTAAGTAGTCTCCCCATAAAATACAAATAAACTAAATAAAATTCTTAGTGACCAGGGATAAGCTTTAAATGAAACACAGAGGTTAATTAACTTTCAATTCATTACATAATTCGTCTTTTCATAACAACAATATGTATTTAAACAACTTGTGTATTTTACCTGTGAAACATGAAACTACATTGAAATATTTTATAACACTTAATATTATAACATGATTAGTATCACCAATCAAGCAATTACTCATTATATTGTTAAGATACTTTTTGTTAAGTTAAACAAAAACTTGGGCCCCGAAGCTACAGCATTTGGTTATCAATAAATATTTTTTTAAAATTTAAATACCTTTCACTTCACCAGAGAACTATTTTTAAACAAATCCTAAAAAAATTCTTTGTTTCCTTTAATCTTTTTAGTTCACGATGATATTAAGTCGAGCTATTTGAACGCATCAACACTACCCGAAGGTTACTGCTCACTTAACTCGTAATTTAGAGTAGGTACTGAACATGTATCCCACATATT
The DNA here is from genome assembly GCA_003012365.1 of Medauroidea extradentata. NCBI lineage: Eukaryota > Metazoa > Arthropoda > Insecta > Phasmatodea > Phasmatidae > Medauroidea > Medauroidea extradentata. The sequence goes on from PNEQ01064878.1 coordinate 27,768, forward strand.
AGAAGTAGGCGCAAGGTATCACATGCCGGGGCCATAGGCGCACTGGCCTCGCCAAAGCTATACTCTATCCATCCCTCGACTGCAGCTTGTGTCACTCCGCCTGTTTGCACGCTTGGACGGCATTTGGTGTGCAACAAACCATCACACCACCTCTGCCTATCTACTGGCGACGAGTGGAGAAACGGAATCGCGCCTCGCTGTGGAGGAAATGGAATCACGACGGACGTTGGCGTCGTCGCGCAAGTCGTACTTTATCCATTCCACGCACGTATAGCATTTCATGCGCACAGAGTGATATATTACAGATGATAAAAAACGCAACTGAACGATCAAATCACCTATCCTGAACTTAAACACAGCAATTAAGCGTAGGACCTATTTCCTGTCGCAACGACACTGTTAACTAATCAGCCAACCAATGATCGAGGGCTCACCTGTGACAATGTTTATTTTTGCTGCAATCTTGGACTGGATACAGTTTAGAAATAAAACGTGGTCACCCATGCAATGGAACCGCTACAAAAGTTAAAAACATAAAAACACAATGTGTGAGCCAAAGTAACCAAACTGCACAGATACTCATACTGTATAAAAAGTAAAGAACAAAGTACTTATCCAAATCGGTAAGAAACAAATAATGTCACCTCATAACAAGGAAAATAATCAGAGCACAAAAACTCAAGTCGTCATGTTATCATGCAAGTAGAAGCAGGAAGAGGATGGAAATGTTCACAGATATAATGCATCTCGCCTAGCGTAACTTGGTGAACTCGATAGATCGGACATACTGTCCGAGCGCCAACTCTGAGTCCCTGGCGTGTATGCATTTTTCTTCGTAAACTTCATGTACGCTACAGCGGTAACGCGGTATCAAACACGTCCTAACTTACGACGTTACTACCGCTATCATGTGCGTCGCATGTTATTGGGCTTCGTTGTATTGGCATTTACGGGCGAAAAACACATACCGCCAAGTACTTAGAGCTGGCGCGCGGACAGTATATTACACATTTGTCCACAAATCTGCATATATGATTTTGTTCCAACCAAAAATAAAACATTTTTTCACAAGTATCAAGAGAGTTATATAAATTCACAAATAACAATATATTTCAAATTTTATATACAAATGTAGTTTACCAACTTACAAAATTTTGTAAGAACAGTACATCACTACTTTCATACTGCTCAGAATACAAGCCAACATTTTGTTTACCATGTAAAATACAAATTTATCAAGTACAATTCCGTTTGAAAATTTCAGAATTCATTAACAACCTTAATATTTAAATTAATTATGCTGGTTACTTGATTAATTATACTATTACATGTGACAATGATACAAAGGTTAATGTTATTTTAATCCAATTTGTTTGTAATTGATGCCACTAATGTTCCAAACTGAAATATAAAGTAGCAGCCAAACTTGGTACGAAAGTAAATTGTTAAACAAATTCCTAAAACATTTACATTACATGAAATGCAAACAGCACTAATGCTTAGATGCTCACAGGATTTGTGGTTTTGAGAAGGACGAAGGAGAAGGACATCATGAAAATATGTGCCATGATGATGGGACGATAGGATGTTAGCAAGTTCATGAACCAAGGAATTATTCAACGGTAGATTACGTAATTTGTAAAAAGGAATACATGAAACATTCGGATTAGTTTTGGGAATATGTATGGCAGGTAGCGACTGCTCATCATGCATTAAAGAACTAACAGTTTCAAGTGTCTTAAATAATGGGCTAATCAAACAAAGTGATACACTACAAACAAAATAAAGTTAATGCGAGAGAAGGAAATGTTTCAGTAGTGGTTCTGCACAAAAGGGAGCCATTAACTGCAAATATTCAGACAGAATTAGTTTACTGTAAAAAGGGTACCAGAAGATTCAAAATGTCAACAGATTTACCACAAAGATTAGGATAGGGTTTTCCCAATATAATGTTGAACTTGCAGTTACTTACATGGGCATTAAAAATGGAAATTTAGTAGGGCACAGAGGAATTCAAAATATTTGACATTTAAAAAGCAAATGGACTTCACTGGAGCAAAAATTTTCGGTTATGACTAATAACTAGAGTATTAGGTAGGTTCAACAACAAAAATTTATTAAATTTGGGTATCAAAAATTATGTTGAAAAAGACTATATTTATAAGCAGGTGGAAAATTTACAACACTATAAGAGAAAAAATATGTACCACAGCTTCTACATGAAGCATATTTAGAGGCAAAGATATTAGATGCTGAATGTTGTTTAAGATCACAAGGAAGTTTCTGGAGACAGCAATGTTAATACTAATTTTTCTTGCACACTGGTTTCAGTAGCACCTTTTAGGTCAGAGAACTCTAATCTGGTGCTAGCTAGGGCTTCACTAAGTCGCAACAAGGTGTTAAGATTAATTAAGGGCAACAACACTTTACTGCAGTTTTTGGATGTAATTTTTTAAGTAAGATTACCAAAGGTTATAACATTCCATGTAATTTGGTGCTAATTTCTGTATGTATTTAGTATTTTTCAAAACTCTAGTGTCCAAATGTTTAACTAACAAAATATAATGTGTTAACTAACTGTTATTTCGTCTTGTAAATCTGCCCACAAATTTCCAAAATTTTGAGATTATCATCGTCTTAAGTTCCAAATACAGTTTTCGAAATTTGGCTGCCAAAATTTATGATTTCTCTTTTTGGCCATTGGGGGCACAGGAGGTAACAAGGAAGCTACAGTTCTGTCAGACAACCAATTTTCCTCGATTTGTTGTACAGCTAAATCAAAAGTTTATCAAAAGAAATATTAATCACAAAATGTGTGAATCTTTTGCCGAACGCTGACACATTAGTCTTTAAAATCATGTCCGAAACTAAACACTCATCCTGTAATTCCAACAGGTTAAATTCCAGAGCAATTGTATAGAGGTTGTGGAAAATAGTAAGTCTTATTGCTTCTCAAAAACAACGCCAGAATTCAAAGAGATTACCGTAATATTACAACGCACAACAGTGTTGACCAAGAAGCTGATGAAGAGCGGTAACAACATGGCTGAAATGGCGAAAGGTGCTACAACAGTTAAAAGCTTACACTAAAACAAAGAACAAGGTTCAATTTTGACAAAATTTTATGTTAAAAATTTTTTTGTTTTAACTAGATATTTTTCCATATACTATGGTGCTAACAAACATATTCCAACCAAGTATGTCAACCCCAAACAATGAACACATATTATTACACCCACCCAAACATCGTAAAATGTCACGAAACCCATTACAAGTGACATGTCAAAACACTATAAAGACATTGCAACAAAAAAATTACATCTTAGTATAAGTTTTTTTTAATGTCTCTAAGCGAATTAATTTTTTGATGGTAGTTAAAATGTAACAATGAATTTGATGTATTAGACCCTACAACACGAAAGCACAAATGCAGTAATATACACATTATATAAACATTCATTTTACTCGATTTCACTGGTTAGTTTTCTTTTTAATGCAATTTTGCAAATACTAGATACTCTCCTAAGTGTAGGGTTTAATATCAAATTTAACTTTAATAGGGCAGAATCCAAAGTACACAAGATAAACGAAAATGATTCAGTAAATTCATTTCGTTAAGAAGATAGCATTATAATTGTAAAATGAGAAAAAATTGACACTCAGTTACGCATGTACTATAGGTTGTGCTACAGAAGTCAACCATTATTGAGACAAGTCGAAGTCGCTAGTCTTCGTCCGAATAATTTTTCGGGTTATGAAGGATACACTTTTCCTGCCGGACTCAAAATGTGAATTATCGTGAGCATCCTGTAACTTTCCTTGTAGGCGTGGCTGAACGGAGCCTCCTTATTGGTAGTTATCAACTCACGGAGATGTGCGTCTCCCTTCCGTCATACAGCCGGCAGGAAAATGCAGGTATGCGCCTGCGACACCGTCAAGGGTCTCTCAGTGGGCCGTTCCTTTGTTTCCATTGACATCTTACGATATAGGGAGGCTGAAACCACTGGAGGAGAGAAAGATTCTAAATTAATATAAATATGACAACGAAGTTATGAACATCTGAAACAACCAACACAATAATTTTGTTGATGTTCTGTGGTTCATGTGGATGGTTATGTATTGCTTTATATTGTACAGGTGATAGTCAATGTAAAGATTTAAAGGTGAGCAACGTTGGTTATTTATGTTGTAAGTAAATGAAACAGACATAATTATACAGTTTGATTGCTCTATTCAGCACACCCATATCATCAATAAACCATACTCACCATAGATAGATAGATCGATTGTACACTTAGAGCATGGAGCCTTTGTTGTGAAACCTGCATCTAGCAATAGGCAAAATATACGAAAACCGCTACAAAATAATTTATGTTGCGATATCCATTTCTAAAGATCTTGAGAAATGATATTTATAGACTATTAAATCTTTCACAATCAATGCACAACATGTTCATTTTTATTAATTGTTTAAATTACTGGAAAACGAAAATGCCAAGACAATGTAAACAGAACATGTGAACAAATTCTTATTTTACACGAAAATTAACGGAAATCGATGGATGCTGGTAACATGTGACAGCGAATCATTCTGCATATGCTTCTTTAAATGTGAGTGATATTTAAATACAATATGCTCACCGCTATGTAGTAATAATTATTAAACTTGTTTCACTCGGTGCCCATCAACAGCTGATTAGATCTAGGAATCACTTCACTGCATAGAAAGGGATAGGCAGTCAGCTCTCTAGTTGTTATATATGATCTAAGATTGTACAGCTACATTGCAAACAAAGTACTTAATTCAAAAAAATTATGGTACCAACCTAAGTACAAAACAATTCTCGATACAAATTCATTTCTCATCACAACACTTCCCCTTGTTGAGTTGGTTTATACAATCATTTTACATAAACTTGTCCCAAGCCTTGAGCCATGGTACTGGTCATTATACCATTCAATATCTTAGTAAATCGATCAGCCAGATTATGACCAGTTGGTACATAATGAAACTTAGTTATATTTTCCTTCACACATTCTCGGACATAATGGAACTTTAAAAATAAGTCTATTTGCTTTGCTTTGCTTTGTTGTGTGACACTTGGCTAATAGCACCTTGATTGTCACACTGTATGATACAAGGAGTACCTACACAATTTGATTGGTTTAGCTTGGAAAATAAATTTCTAATCCACGCTACTTCTTTAGCTACCTCAGCCGTAGCAACAAACTCTGACTCGACTGTGGACTGCGCAACGACACCTTGCTTCTTGGAGTGCCATGATACTGCAGTTCGTGCTAGAAGAATTACGTACCCGTTACACGACTTTCTGTCAGCTATATCGTTTCCAAAATCTGCGTAACAATACACCTTTATTGGGTCACCCGTTGTGTAATAATACAGTTTGAGATCAATTGTGTACTTTAAGTATCTGAAAACATGTTGAATGTCACGCCAAACACTTAAATTTGGTGCATTTCATCTGCGGGAAAGTTTGTTCACGGCAAAAAATATATTTGGTCTTGTGCCCCAGGAAAGATACAATAATGAACCAACTGCTTGTTTGTAAATGTTTTCGCTGAATTTTACATCTTCCCTAGATTTCTACCTGACTTATTCGCTTCTAGCGGTGTCGATAGGCCTTTGCATCCTCCATCCTAAATTGTCTTAATACTTGTTTTATGTAATGACTCTGGTCTAATGTTATGGTGTCACCATTTGGCCTAGTCACCTTAATAGAAAGGAATTATGAGTCATTTAAAATTCTAACACTTAACAATTTAGACATTTCATTCTTAAGCAGTAGATTTTGTTCCTTACCCCCCACACGGCTATGTCGTCAACATATAATGCTACAATTAGCTCCTTACCCTTATCTACATAAATACATGGATCGCTGATACATGGTTTGAGCCCTAGCCCGGTTAGCAAGTTGGTTATGTGCCTGAACCACTCCTTCCCTGCTTGCTTCACCTCATACAGGCTTTTATTTAACTTACAGACACAGTTGTCCTGATCTCTGTCACACTATCTGAAGTATGGAGGCTATGCCATGTAAATTTCCTCTTGTAAATAACTGTTTAAATAAGCGCAATTTACATCCAAAAATATGTGTTCCCAGCCATTTTCAATGCCTTGAGCCATGAGGATCATGATAGATCTTAGCTTAGCAACTGAACTATAGGTTTCGTGAAAATCCACCTCTGGAACTTGCGCGAACCCTCTTGCCACAAACCTGGCCCTAAGTCTCTCAACCTCACCACTGAGATAGTGTTTGACTCACAATATCCACTTACAACCTATAACATTTTTCCTTCCAAGCCTCCTAACTATGGTCCATACTTTTGTGTCCTAAAACTATGAATTTCTGACTCCATTGCTCGTAACCATAAATGTTTATGCTCGCCATTTAATGCACCATACATATCTATGGGGTCGTTTACATTTGATAACTCACATTTACTTGCATTACAACAGATACACTTGTTAAGCCTTAAAGCCTCTTTGATCTTTTATATTTTACCTTCATTCCAGCCACTTTTAATACATCTAAACACATTACAGCATGCACATTTTGTCGTTTTCGGAACTTTTGTGGAACGCCTTAAGAATTGCATGTCCATGTTTTCCATAATACTGGTAATGTCTCCCATGACATCAGCTAGGCCTACACCAGTTTCATGATTGTCAGTCTCAGTACCTGAGTTGGTGTCATCAGAAACTACAATGTCAAGATATACATTCTTACAATTTTCTACAACTACTTGATTTAAATGTTCATCAATATTCTGTAATGTGTCGACATTTATCACACCAAGCCTTTCGTCGTCCTCAATGACGTTGGCATCATCTTCAATGTCTGACTGTGCACTTGTGTCATCATCACTTATAACTACAGTCTCATATCGATATACCAATCTAAACGACTCATTGTTTGGTTCGTTGATTACAAGTTTTGAATCAGGGTGTTTGAAAGGAAAAACATTCTCCTCAAATACTACATGGTAGGCAATTTTGACTTTCCTTTCACTCAAAATCCAAACTCTGTACCCCTTTATATGGGATTCGTAGCCTAGAAACACGCCCTCAACTGCCTTTGATCAAATTTCCCTTTAGGTTCAACCCTGACCCACACTCTACATCCACTCACCTTGATACTTTGTAACAGTTCTATAGTAAACTTTTCACCTGTCCACACTTCCCACGGAATGTTGTCAGAAATAGCCTTGCTGGGACAAATATTACGTATAAAGCATGCCATACTTACGGCTTCTGCCCACAAGTGTATGGGTGCACCATACTGTACCAACACGCACCTTGCCATTTCTTCCAGTGTCCTATTTTGCCTTTCTGCCACACCATTTTGTTGAGGGCACCTTGGCACAGTCTTCCTGTGTACAGTACCACTCACTTTTAATTATTTCTCAAATGCAACATTACAGTGTTCCCCCTCCCCTCAATTTCATTGTATTGGCTTTATTTTTGTGTCTTTCTTGTTTTCTACTTCAGATTTAAATGAAACTAATTCCCTTAGTGTCACTTTTCCTAACCAGAAATCTGACAGTCACGATTCTAGAAGTCATCTATGAATGTCAGTACATAGGCTACCGTGCACCACCTATTGAACATGGTCGGATCTCATCCATCAAGTCACTATGCATCAGTTCCAGTAGTTTCATAGTGAACCTGTTACTTCTTTTTGAAAATGGAATTTTTGTCATCTTATCTGTTACACACACCTCAGACTTTCCCTTCCCACTGGTGTTTGCTGGTTTGGGAATCGGCAAGCCTTGAATCTCTGCCAATGCTGTCTCGTGTAGGTGACCAAATTTTTTCATGCCACATCGTAGATGCCCGTAGCGCGACTGCATCCTTCATTTCTTGATTCTGCTGCTGTTAAATTGCCACTGTTGCACTTCTTGCCCCATGCTGATGGACAGTTTTGAGTATGTAAATACCACCAATTTCTTCCGCATGGAACACACTAGTAATTTTCTCTGTGTTAGCATCAACACTGACTGCATTTTTGTCATCAAACTTCGTGTTTGTACTCTTACTTGCAAGGCATTTAACAGAAAGTAAGTTGTACTCCAAGTCAGATACAAACAAAACGTCACTTAACCCTAATGTCCATCCACCATACTCGTCTGTCATTGTGAAGTGCACAGTCCCGATGACCTTTACTGCCACTTCGCCTTTTCCGAGCCCAATGCTCCCATTTAACTCATTTAATGTGACGAATGTCCAGCGAAGGGGTGTCATGTGGTCTGACGAACCAGAGTCCTACACCCATGTTGTTTGGTCAAAATTGCTGAACAAAGCCCTGCCTGCTATACAAACTCTAAATTCATTTTGATCAGCATTGCCTTCGTTTCTCCCATCACATTTCTTGATTGTTGTCATCCTCGAATCCTCGTGAATTTTTCGTTACTTACAGTTGCGCGAGATATGTTCGGTTTTACCGCATGAGTAGCACTTCACAGCATTTTCTACTCGACCTGATTTGCACTGCTTGGAAATGTGTCCCCTAACACCACAGCTGTAGCACTTTGAGTCTATTCTTGAATCCCTAGATTGTGCACCACAGTCCCTTGTTCGTAAGTTTCTAACCCCGCAAGCTGGATAATGTTTCTTGTTGTTTCCCTTTACTCTTTACTGTCCTGGTATGAATTTACTTGCATTTATCACCTTAACCTCACTTTAGACCACTTCCTACTCTAACTTTAACCTCTTTTCCTCCAATAGTACCTTGCTTTTCACATTCTTTACGTTTATTGCTTCTTCGTTCTGCTCTAAGCTTCTCACCAGTATTTTATATTTCTCACTCGATAGACTTCGCAGCATGAAGGAATCAACTGTTTTCTCCGTGAAGGGCATTTCACCTTCGGCTAGCTGGAAACACCAGTTCTCTATTTTATCCATATACTCTCGCATCGACATATCATCTCTCTTCTTATATGTGCAAAGTTCTTCCAGAACTGTGACCAAGTGCATTAACCCCACATTACAGTGAATATCTTTTATGAGCTCCCAAGCCTCCCTCGCCATCGGGCAGAACCTAATGTCATTTAATGATGCATCGTCTACCACTGTCTTTATAAAGTATAAGGCATCTTGATTTTTGTTGTGCTGGCTGGATGTCCAGTCTTTCACCGCCTCTGGAAATTCATTGATCAAAGTTTCTAGTAACTTCTTCTGTCCCAGGTAAGCTTTTACTCGTTCATTCCAATATTTATAGTTTGGATCTGTGAGTAACGGAATTATGTGACGATCTCTTCCAACCGTCATCTTGACTAACCATATACAACGACCACGCCAAATCACAAAACGTTCGACACTATTTACTTTGCCGACGAGTTAACACTTCAATGTATTTCTATCGGCAGCGTAATTCTGGGCCCATAGCCTATTGGTTATTTATGTTGTAAATAAATGAAGCAGACGTAATTATAGAGTTTGATTGCTTTTTTCAGCACACCCATATTATCAATACACCATACTCACCATAGATAGGTAGAGCGATTGTACAGCTACTTTGCAAACAAAGTACTTAATATAAAAAATTATGGTACCAACATAAGTACAAAACAATTCTTGACATAAACTCATTTCTCATCACAACAAGAAATGGTTTATGAACCAATCAACATTTAAACTTTAGTTGATAAATTATTTAGTAAATGAGAACCAAGTGACTAGGTTCTTATTTATTAAACAAATTTGAGTGCTGTTAATGTATCAATGTGAAGTATGGTGGTTAAGTTCCTTCGTGCATAACGGATGCATGCCGTATGTTTTTTGGTACAGCTGTCTTTTTGGTGTAGCTGTCAGATCAGGAGACACATCTGTGTTTAACATTTAATATATTTTCAATTCCGGTCCAAAAAGAGCAATACAACGAAAAAGAAAAAAAATTGGTTATTTATTTTATTAATTCCATTTGGTGAAGCCCATTGTAACAAGTTCAATGTTATAAATGTAAATGTGAAAATGACAGGAAATGTAGTGAAAAAGTCTATATAAGTAAAACATGATGAACATGTACAACAGTGGCAAGACACACGAGCAAGTAATTAAGAAGACATAAAATAATTTGCTACAAAACAGAAAAATAAAATCCGGTGTTTTTGTGTCGTCTTTCTAGCTATGACTATATATCTTCCTGGAATGTTATGTATCTTGTTTGTTGCAACAGTTATTACAGACATTCCAGTTATCTTTTATTTTTGTTTCACTGTGGAATTTTCTGTGAGTCCGTAACTTTCGTTTGAACTTGAATACGTCCTAGAAAACACTTTAGTTTATAACACTCCAACATGGCTGAAACAGTTTCAATATTGCGTACAGTCCTATAATTTGTGCTTCATTACTACCCCATTATACTTTACAATTAAATTTTAAGTCTTTTTGAAATCTCCAGCGTCTTCATTCGACTTAACTCTTAAACATCATAATATAAGCCTCAATATTAAACCTGACATTTAAATATCGCTGTTAGACCCCGACTGTTCGACCTTGTTATTGATGTTATTAATGAACAATACTACATCGAACCATTAGATCTCACCATTATACCAAGTTATTTAACCTGGTACGACTTACCACTTAAACTCGCTATTTGACCTCGCTATCTATAGTCGTTATCATAACTCAATATTTTCACCACACTCTTTATCCATACAGTTAATTCACACTTTCTATTATGACACTTAAAATGTTTCGTATTATGGTTCCTAACAGCTTTTTCTAACAATTTATCTTAACTTAGTCGTGAGGCCTCTTGCATACGAGCAACTTTTACCTGCGCTTCACTGCCGCACACATAATCCAATTAGTGGCACCACTACATCGCGGGACAGACTCGCTTGTATGCGAGGTTTACTCTGCTAGGAGAGACAATTTTTTACAAGTATGGACTCCGACGAAGAAATTGTTCTCTTTGTGCTCCTCTGGACCTGCTGAGTGAGTAAAAGGTAAGGTCACGGTCCAGCTGCATGCTCTTTATTGGGTATTACTTATAGTTAGGTACCTATGCGTGGTCTTATGAAGAAAGTAAGTTTGGGTCACATGTTAGCAAACCACAGTACGATTCAGTTGGAACCCCCTGCAGTAATTTGGTAAAGGTTTCACCACTCATCTTTCTACACTGTTATTTGCTACCCTGGCTAATGTCTTTCAACAGTAATGAGGCAGTGATGCGAATATATTGTCTCGCCTGCAAAAGTCCATCTCTACCTCTTCGTGGAAAGAGCCGTAAACGCCGAGCTTTTGCAATGCGGCAAACAGATTTAAGACGAAGGCCAGGCTTGCGGAAGTCCTCCTAATGCACCGGGGATTTCTATAGCAGGATACCGAGCTGATTTCTAGTGGTCAGTGGATTCCCCATCATACTGTGAGGCAGTCTGAGGTGTGTGTAACAGATAAAATGACAAAAATTCAATTTTCAAAAAGAAGTAACAGGTGCACCATAAAACTACTGGAACTGATACATAGTGACTTGATGGATGAGATCCGGCCATGTTCAATAGGTAGTGCTCGGCAAGTACTGACATTGATAGATGACTTTTCTAGATTCGTGACTGTCAGATTTCTGGTTAGGAAAAGTGACACTAAGGGAATTAGTTTCATTTAAATCTGAAGTAGAAAATAAGAAAGATACAAAATAAAGCCAATACAATGAAATTGAGGGGAGGGGGAACACTGTAATGTTGCATTTGAGAAATAATTGAAAGTGAGTGGTACTGTACACAGGAAGACTGTGCCAAGGTGCCCTCAACAAAATGGTGTGGCAGAAAGGCAAAATAGGACACTGGAAGAAATGGCAAGGTGCGTGTTGGTACAGTATGTTGCACCCATACACTTGTGGGCAGAAGCCGTAAGTATGGCATGCTTTATACGTAATATTTGTCCCAGCAAGGCTATTTCTGACAACATTCCGTGGGAAGTGTGGACTGGTGAAAAGGTTACTATAGAACTGTTACAAAGTATCAAGGTGAGTGGATGTAGAGTGTGGGTCAGGGTTGAACCTAAAGGGAAATTTGATCAAAGGCAGTTGAGGGCATGTTTCTAGGCTACGAATCCCATAGAAAGGGATACAGAGTACAACCTAATTAAAACAATTTTTTCCACGTTTGTTCCCCACACAATTACGAAGGCACAGCACATTTCATCGCATGGAGCACACGAAAAACTATAGGTACCTCACTTGAAACTTCTGGCACCTCTGTAAAACTGCAGGCACCTCACACAAATCTGTTGGCACCTCACTAAAACTGTAGGCACCTCTGTAAAACTGCAGGCACCTCACACAAATCTGTTGGCACCTCACTAAAACTGTAGGCACCTCAGCTGGCACCTCACATAGATCAGCTGGCACCTCACATAAATCAGCCGGCTCCTCACATAAATCAATTGGCACCTCACAATAACTGATGACACCTCACGAAAGCAGTAGGCACCTCACATAAAACTGCAGGCACCTCACATAAATCAGCTGGCACCTCACAAAAAACTGATGGCACCTCACGAAAACTGTAATCTCCTTACTTAAAACTGCAGGAACCTCACAAAAAACTGTAGGCACCTCACAAAAATCTGTTGGCACCGCAAGTTCGTGATGGTAGTACACATATCAAAAAGCAAGAAGATCGTTTGCCATGCATATTAATGCCGTGTATGAGGTCGTCTCTCTCGAATGAATGCATGGTCCTCTGCTTTCTAATACTGTTAGGGGGATTCTGAGCGGTTTTTCCTACTTGCAAATTCTTAGCATAATGTATGAGGTTTCAAAAATTAAATCTTGGTTTTAATACTCTGGTAGTGCGTTTAATGTATAAATGAGAGGAATTACGTATTTTATTCAAGAGTGAAACGTACGGTATTGTGTAAAATAGATAGTATTAGTATCTTAATGTATCTCACTTGGATTGTGAATGGGATGGGTACTTGGGGTAAAAACTGAAATACATGAATTGATGTTCAAAACATGTGTAGGCCCTATACTTACAGCCAGGATATGTAAACGATCTAAATAGCACAGTAAAGGAAGGGGACACTAAAAATTAGGTCTAAAACAGAGGTTCAAATAATTGGGGTTTATAAGTGTTGTATACAGGAGTAAGATGGCTACATGGATGTCTCCTCAAAGCACTATACAGTACGATGAGTAGTCTTGTCATATGCTGGGTTTCAATAATCGGATATGAAGATATGAAGAAGTTCGGGTCTTTGGTGAGTGTGTGTGTGTGTGTGTGTGTGTGTGTGTGTGTGTGGAGTGTACACTGATGTGTGTGGAGTAATACAGTTGTGTGAGTGTTTGCGTTGTGGAGTTTTTTGTGTGTGGTGGTGAGTATATGGATAAAATATATGTGTGTGAAGGGGGTTTTTGGGTGGGTTTTGGGGGAGTTGTGCGGGGAGATGTGGTGGTGTGTTTCAGAGGGTGTGGAGTGTGTGTATGTGGGGATGTGTGTGTGGTGTGTAGGGTGTGTGGTTATGTAGAGAGTGTGTGTGTGGGAAGATAGGGGAGGGGGCTTGTTAGTGTGTATGTATGCATGCGGCACTCTATATGTGAACCTATCTATGGAAGGTGAGAATGAGATAAGTCATATCTTGAAGTTTAGCATATGTTACTACTTATATATACTTTCATGTTACTAGGGTATTTTTACTTCTTTAGGCTACACGAAATGGAGCGAGATAAAAGTTTCCACTTGAAATCATGCAAAAGTAACTACACTACAGACTATATCATAATCATGTATAATTTAACATTTATTTACAATGGGCCATGAGCGATTTCCGGGCGCGTAGGGTTATGTGATGGTTGGTGAAGGATGGAGGTGTCCTGAGGCTACCTGCTTTGTAAATATATACTTGAGTTTTATCATGAAGACTTCGTTACCTTTCTGTACTATGCTTCACGGGCATATGTTAAGTTTAGTTGGCTAATTAGGTTAGCTGGCTTCATTATGCGCACGGTATTTGCAAATGTTTGAATCTAGACATGTGCTGATTATTTTATGTATGATACTTGATTGCGATTGGAAGATATGTTTCAAGTACATAAAATGGTTCGTCTGAGCAGTTGGAAAAATATATTTCCTTTTGTCATTATATATTAATTTGGTTTGTGGAGGAGTTTTTAAATATATATTACATGTGAAAATCTATTTCCATAGTTGAAAGGGGGAAGAGTACGAGAGGGTATATTTCGTATTTGTGGACGTCTTGTATATGTATGTGATTGTTTTCAATTCAACACATACTTATAACATACTGTATGTTAGTTGTGATGCATAACATTATGTTATCTGACAGGGATTTGAGCCGTGATCGTTTATAGTACGATCCAAATATCCTCGACCACAGTTCTATAAATGTAGTGATTATCTTCTTTGTACCTTCTTACTTGAATGTGACATGTTATATAAGATGTATATAGTTTGCATTTCTGCAGTTTTGTTTGTTTCATTTTTGCTAAAATTATTTAATTTATTTTCCATTGAAAAGTAAATATGATAAAAAAAATTCCTTATTTTTTTTATTTACAGGAATAATACAGATTTAATTCATTTATTATAAACAATAAAATTCCTCATCACTACATACACTATAGGTTAGCATTACACCAATGTTACACATACCACGGGTTGTTATAAAACCTAAGTCCCATGACTTCAGAGTGTGAAATATGTTAGGGTACATTTTTATGAGTTTTCTGAACTTAGGACAGCGAAACTGCTTGTGTGCATCGATAATTCTAACACTGTTCGAGCACACACTATGTAACACAAGCTTTTGATCGTTTCCGATAACGAACATAGGGACATCTTCATTTATGATACAACCCACTGCATCGGATATCTTCCAGTAAGGGATATCACCGGAATCCCACCTGAGTCCTTGTTTTTGGTACATCTGTAGACGGTATGCCTGTTGTGTGATGCGGCTTAGATGATTCCAGGGAAAGGGTGGTTCGAAGGTGAAGACATTGTTTGACAGGTCATCGTCACTGTGCGAAATTGACACTTGTTTGATGGTGAAAGTGCCTTGTGATTGGAATCCCTGAATGTTACAATACATATTACTGCCAGAAACTTTATTGAGGCTAATAAACGAAACGGCGATGAACTCCTTACACGCCTCTTTCTGACAGGGTATTGTTGACACTTGAAGTTTGTGGTCTGTGGCATATTGTACCAACTCTCGCGATGTGGTGTGTCCGGATTAGAAGCACAACCCCTGAAGCTCTTTACACAAGACAGGCATTTGCAGGTATCCTCGTCTAGATGCAGGTAGCGTTCTAACATAGAATTGTATTTCGTGTCGAGAATATGCTTGTTTATCCAATACTGGTCGGTCAGAACAATGTGACACTAGCGCTAGTGGTTTTCTGAAGAATGATCATGCAGAGTTTGTTACATGCTGATACATGAGAAGAGTTAAGGGAACGAATGATGGAGGGGGTAGGGGATGGGGTACATACATAGAGTGATGCTATATTGCGACACCATTCTGATGTCATGCCTTAGGAATGTGCTGTCTCGAGGGTACAGGGAGGGAGAGTCCAAAGGTTAGTATTACACCATACAGCGAATATATGTGCTGAATCACCGAGAAGAGGAGAAGCGAGGAGTAGTGTGGGGGAAATGTGCTCGCGAAAACGATATCGAAAGTCACCAACAAATTGTGTCATGTTGCAACACTAATATGATGTCACATCTCAGGAATGTGCCGACTCATATGATGGGGGAGTGAGGGGGGAGTACAAAGATTAGTATTGCACCATACTGCGACACATGTATGTGCTGACTCGGCGAGGAGGGGAGGTGGTACAGGATGGCGTCATGATATAGAGGGAAAGAGTGTCACGTGATGAGCACATAAGTGGGGGATCCTGTACAGGTGTGATATAGACATTTACTTGAGTTGATTTAACTAAAGATATGTTTTTTGTTATGAGATGTAAGTGGGGTGTGTTTGGAATGCAGAATAGAGATAATTTCGGAAGACTTGGAGAAAATCTCCTATATTTTATTTTGTTGGATTTATTGGAATCGTTTGGGAATGGCAAGGATAGGGTTTGGATATAAGTTATTAGTTTGGGGAAGGGTGAACACTCTTCTGTGTGTGATGTATATAATCATTTACTTAACTTATTTTCTCTAAAAATATGTTTTTTTCGTTATGAAATGTGTGTGCTGGTTGATAGGAATGCAAAATCGAAAAAAATTCGGAAGATTCGGAGAAAATACCAATACTTGATTTTATTGGAGTTATTGAAAATTGTTTGGGAATAGCTAGACTAGGGGTCGTGGCTTAGTCATTAACACGGGGAAGGGTTAGGGTGCCTCTTCAGGAGTGATATAGTTATTTACTGAACTTATTGTTACTAACAATATGTTTTATGTTACAAGGTACGAGTAGGGTGTGTCTGAAATGCACAATCGAAAATATTATTTTGGAACACTCGGAGAAAATATCTACATTTTATTTGATTGGATTTTATGGAAACTGATCGGGGATATATAGGATAGGAGTCGGGTTTAAGTTATTAGCATTGGGAAGGGTGGGGGAATCAATCTAGGTGTAATAAAGTTATTTTCTTAAATTAATTTTACTAAAGAGACGTCTTTCATTATGATGTATGAGTGGGGTCTGATTGAAATGCGAAGTTAAAAAAAAAGATAGACTCTGAGAAAACCCCTAGAGTTTATTTTATTGGATTTATTGGAAATGGTACGGGTATAGGTATAATAGGAGTTGGGTTTAAGTTATTGGCATGGGCAGGGCAGGAGGACCTCGTTCAGCTGTGGTATAGTTAATTACTTAACTTATTTTTACTAGAAATATGTTTTACATTGTGAGGTATGAGGGGGGTTGGTGGGAATGCGAATTAGAAAAAAATTCGGAAGACTCGGAGGAAACCCCTTCAAAAGTTTGCCTACATTTAAGTAAAACAATTGACAACAGGTATCGCGGACAAGATGGACGCCGGAAACAATATGGCGGCCATGAAATTGGTTGATTTTTAAATTTTAGAATTTTTAAAATTTTTTAATTTTTGAACATTTTGGAAATTTTTGAAAATTTTGAAAGTGACGACATCAAAGATGTTGGTGGTTACGTCATCAAAGATGGCGGATGGTGACGTCATCCAAGATGTGCGGAAGGTGGCGTCATAAGTGGCTCCTATCCCATTTCCCATGTCCCAGAACATACTAAAATATACTTCTCTTTGAAAATTATTTATGCACAGCAAACATTTTTCCGTTTGTTTAGGACGAACATATTAAACATAATTTGCATCGTAATTTTAGGAAATGACTACTGGTGTACCATCATCAACCACAATTTGTACCTATGGTAGTTGTACCTATATAAAAACAAATTTTGAATACCAAACAATAACCTATTAACTATATCCCAGTGTCAAATACATCAATATGGACAAAATAACTGTACAGCTCAAAACTCTAACGAAATTAGGCAGACAACCGATGCATGTGGATATAAAACCGCAGTCCACCAGAAGAAAATCAACGAAATGTCGTTAGCAGCAGCAATTGCTCATGTGGTGTGGCAGCAGTAATATTCATTGGATGTCCGGTAGGGATATCCGGTGGATGTACTTCACGGAATGTCCCGTGGATGTACTTTAGGGATATCCAGGGGAAATACTTTTGGAGTATCCTATGGATATACCCTGGAGATTTGCCAAGAAAAATTTCAAATTATTAAAACTATTTTGGGTATTTAAAATTCCGTTACTGTAATCCACGTATCCATACTTTGTATTTGTCAAGAAGTATAAGCAACATTAGTATTTCCCATTAGAAAATTATTGGGATATCCATCGGATGTCCCGAAAATATTTAGGACATGTGGGACAAATTTAATATCCCTGGGATATACTCTGCTGTGTGGGTAGTTATCTGATAGACGAAGCGTTTATTAAAGTTTTCTGCAATGTCCTTTACTTGTTGAAGGCAGGAGCATCCTTATTCACACTAAGTACTACACTGCCAACGCTTCCATTGCTTCTTGCAATTTGTCCTTCGCCCACTCAGCCCATTCGGCAAATGGGGTTCTGCAGTCCTCGTAGCTTTCTGTGATATATGTCCATTAGAAAAGTAGAAGGAAAACTTTACGAAAATGCTCCGCCGTACAGTTGTTCGAAGGTGTAGGTCAATAATGCCAACTCGCCTTGTTGGTCTTCATCTTTCCATTTCCACCTTGATTTATTTTAATCAAATATAAGTAAATACATTTGGTAAATGGGAATGTCTCACTTTGAATAACATAATTATTCACGACACTTAAAATTATAAAAGTGTATTAATAACGAACGAAAATTTCTTAAGGCTTATGAAGTCTTAATTTTTACTCCTGGAGATTGTTTGTGTACGAATTCTCTTGATTAGTGAGACAACAAATAATTTTTAAATACAATCTGTTTGACGTAATTAAAACGAAACAAACCTATACAATGTTGTTTACAAGTGAAGCGATTTGATCAGCACTTTAGCATCGAGGTCTTTAGGGCTGGTGAGGGGTGATGTGAATATGTAGCAGCGCCGGAATATGGTGGTGGGGGAAAAGTGAAATCCCCGAGAAAACTCGCCGACCAGCGGCATCGTTAGGCACGATTCCCGTGTGGGAATATCCGGAGATTGACCTCGACGGGAACCTAACCCGGAACGCTTTGGTGGGAGGTGAGTGCTCTAACCACTGCGCCAACCACGGTATATTTTTTTTTTAGATAAATATGGAATGTAGAAGGAGATTGTTTTAATTTTATACATATACCTGGATTATATTTGAATGGATTAAGTTGCTGGTTGAAACTAATGTCACACGATGCTATGATTCGAAACGACAATTTTGGACACAATCATCTCGCCCATGTCGGCCCCTGTGACTTTTTCATAGGAATACTTACATATAACTCACATTTACATGAAATTATTGCATATACAAGTGTACAAACTGCTTGATTTATAGTTTCTTTTGGCATTATATGAAGGTTTCTTCAAATGTTTTATGCACGTGTGTAAATGTAGCCTATTATAATAGTGACAATGTGTACTTAGATGCAAATGATACTTTATATGCTAATGTTTTTTGTTGCAGTTGTCTTGGATACAAATAGATGGTACCACCAAACCCTAATTGTTTCTGAAGAAATGAGCATTACAATTGGAGCAGAATACGACTGAAAGTTCGAATGTTAAAAATAATATACATAGTGGTATTAACGCTGAGGGCCAAGCCATACTGGTATTACAATAATTTTCGTGTATCTATATACTGTTCAAAAATTGTATTAAAATATCTTTCATTTCTGTTGTTATGTACAATATATACTTGAATCAATCTTAACTGTAGTTTTAGTACTATATTTAGTTTCATCCCTAAACAGCCCACCCCCACCCCCTCTTTTTCTCTCTTGCTTTCTGTAGGTGTATATATAGCCTATATATATTTATTATTATATATGCATATTATTGTTTGTGTGGGGAGAGGGATTCACAGTAAACACCGATAAACTCCTGCAGGCGATTCCAATTGAAAAATAAAGCAGTTAAATAAACATAATACTAAGGGAGTTGTAAGCCTTTAAATATAATCTTTTGAAACATTATTTCTATTACAAAACTGGAAAATGATCGATGTAAGCCGACAAAACCCAGAATATTAGTTTATGTATATGCTACCAACAAACCAACTGCAAACATTAATTTATATTCACCACTCTTGCTAAAATAAAAGGGGGGTCACCCTTAAATTGTGTTCATCATTTGTACCGATAGTACATTCTAACATTTGAAAGTAAATTACGGAGTAATGTGGGCTAAGTAGAAAAATACAGAGTCTATGACGTTGGCAATATTGCATCCACTCGCGTTTGTTTTATCCCACTGAGCCGCTTATACGATGGTGGATATTCTCTAAACATAATTTACCATACCTTGATTAGCTCACATAACTGTCACCAACACTGTTTTAGGCCATCTGTCGCTGTTGTTGATGTATGTGTTTTGGAAAAAATGGTGTGAATTGTGCCTGTGAAATTAATTTATATATATTCGGTACAGTGCTCGTAGTAAGAGTTTTTGTAATTTTGACGCTACTGGAAAGTTATATTCAAATGTGAGTTACCAAATGTACCTGTCATACAATTGAATCAGTTACACAAGTTCATGTCGGTATTGATGTACAAATAAATATATTTCTTCTACACTGAGAAAACAATTTTGTTGGTGCAAACTAAATTTGTTTGAATCAACCAAATCATTTGTTTGTATGGGGGCAATTAGATATTTGTTTGCTCGTACCAAATTATTTTGTTCCCTCGATTTATTTGAGACTAATAGCTGAATTTAGTTAGCAGTACCAAATATTTAGCTGGTCATAAAAGTATTTCGTAAGACAAATCAAATGCACATGCAATATTTTAAGAACTAAAAAATATATTTTGTAAACATAACAAATTTCTGAAATTTGAAGACCTAAAAAAAATATGGTTGGGCCAGGATTTGATCCACTATCCTTTCGCTTGCCTCTTTTAATTTATGACCTAACCAAATTTCTTTAATTTGTTTTGTTTACTAATTTATTCATTTACACTAACATATTAAAACACAATTGCAAACCCAATGATAAGAAGGTTGTCACCGAACATAACAAATAATAGAAAACAAAAGCACCGTAGAACTGTTACAGAACAGGTATACTACACACAGATTAAATATCTCCGAAAGGTCCTGTGATAGACTCACAACAAATTTGTAGGACTGACAAAGAAGGCTAAACCAGTGCGGCGCAAAACTCGAATGACACATCAGTTCATGCAATCTCTATCAGTGGCAACAATAAAATGTCAGAAAGTAAAAGAAATGTAAGTATCTGCCAAACTGCGTCTGAAGCCTTCCACGACGGGACATGTTCCATCGGTCTTCTCGAAGCACGCCGATGAAGTCACGAAGGTTGCAATGCTGAGTATTGTGCAGGAGGAAATGAATGGCGTGTAAAATTAGCCAATGGGCTGCATGACGTTTCACCGCAGGAAACAAGTAGAAGTCACAATGCAGGAGACGAGTGTTATCGACATCTTGATCTTGTAATAAGCGGCGCAGGTGAGAGACACACCACCTCCAAATCGGTTCAGCAAAGATGCAAGAGACAATCCTATGAAATGCGGTGTCCATATTGCCGCAGAATGGGCAACTGGGATCATCACAGATGTGAGTAGTGAAACAACGCATCGCAGTCGGAACAAGGTCATTGTAAAGAACAAAAGCTGCGAGCGGAAATCTGTAGATAATACCGCATCACTAATAGCCTTCCAAGTGTGTGACCAACGGAGACGGGGATCCTTAGATGCTACCTCTGGCATAATGTCATGTCGTATCGAGCGACGATAAAGAGCTTTCGGTAAGACAACGTAGACCTCCGGCAAAATTTCGACTGTTGTCTTGATATTGTCCATAACCGATCTATATGGTTGAAGTAACCGAGCTCCTAAATCCCATGTCAACCGTTGAATAGCTGCATAGAGATCGGCACGAAGCACAGTTTTAATGGCAGTCGCTTTATATATGGCAGCACACTGGGTGTCATGGTCCAGCAAACCCAAGCCTCCAGATGATACGGAAAGGTAGAGTTGTGGACGGGCCGTCTTAAAATGTATGAGCGCCACACAATCCATCCAACATATTTTAATAGGTGAGCATTTATCGGACGAGGAAGAGGGAAAAAATGGGCCAAGTACCATAATTTGGATAAAACAAAAGTGTTGATCAACGACGCACGTAGTAGAAGATTGATGTCTCGCAAGTGAAGAGATAACTGATGCGCTCGTAATCTTGTAAGTGCAGTCTGCCAGTTGTGTGAAACCATACGTGTAGCATCAGTCAGGAAATAAACGCCCAAAATTTTGACGTTGTCGACAATTGGGAAGGGCCCAGGGTCTAAAAGAACGGTATTTGTATCCGGATATAAGTAGAGTAAAGATGATTTGTGGACATTTGTTCTCAAGTTGGAAGCATGCTTGAATAAGTCCAGGGCATCCAGAGTGTTCCGTAAGTCTTGCTGAGACTGAATTAAGCAGGTAAGCTTGTAAGCATATGCATTCAATGTAAAGGAGCCAGTCGAAAATCGGAGACCCTGAAGCCTGTTGCTCAAAATACGGCACAATGGTTCGATGGCAATGGTGAAGAGAATCATCGACAATGGGCAGTCCTGTCGCACAGATCCGCGAATGGCAATAGGAGAGCTGAGAAATCCGTTCAGTTGTATACACGACGTGGCCCCATCGTGAATCATTTGAACACATTATATAGTAGCTGGCGGAAAACGGAAATGACGCAATACCGCCCAACAAGTAGTCATGGTCCATTCGGTCAAACGCCTTATCCATATCAATATTTAAAAAAGCAGCTGTCTTACGCTGGGCCGTGACACATAAATTCACATTGTTCAGGGCCTGCACCCCGTGAATTATCGACTTTCCAGGTACACCACAAGTTTGCCCCTGACCAAGAACGTCAGGCAAAAACATCATGAGACGTGCAGCGCAGAGACGAGTCAGCATTTTATAATCTGCACACAGCAAAGAAATCGGTCGAAATTCATATGGACATCGCGGAGATGATTTCTTCGGAACGAGGACTATAATGCCTTGTTTATGCGAAGAACACAGCTCACGTCGTGCAATTATGTCACGTAGAACAGCGCAGATTTCCACATTAATGACACCCCAAAATGCCTTATATAAATCATATGGAATGCCATCCGGTCCAGTTGAACGACGAGTAGGAAGGTTAGCCACAATTCGTGAAATTTCTGCATCCTCAAAATCATTCGCAATCGTTTCCAGTCGCGGCTGCTCCACGTGGTTGATGGTGAAAGCCTGTCTCTTGTCTCTTGGAACAGCACCTGCGGTTTCAACAGACGTACAATTCTTCTTGTATAGCTGAGGGGTGGTTAAGGTGTGTTCCCGCGTTGGAGAAATCCAACGACGGTCGTGCATCTCCCTGTTTGAGGTGTCGGAGCGTTGCCACGCTCTAGTATCCGAAGGGAGTAACCACATACACACTCGCAGGGGTGCGATGTTGCTCCGGGGCTCGTGAGTATTGGTGGGTACTATACCAGGATGGGTTCCTTGGTCCCTAGTG
>PNEQ01064879.1:0-50943 GCA_003012365.1 Medauroidea extradentata
GCTGTAAACGGCGTGAGGAGAACAGCGAAACAGTAACTGTACGTTTTGACAAACGAAACCTCAACACAAATTTTCCGTTAACTCATATCCGCGAACGCCCTAACCTAACTACCAACAATTCACATAAGAGCGTAACACAATGTTTAGAGGAAATTATTTCTTAAGTTAACTTCTAATTTGCGATGCAAAGCTCTTTTATTCTCAGTACTTTCGCTGACGTACGTAAATTATCTTTAAATCAATGCACATACATTTCGAAATTACAACAAATATGGCTACCATAAATTTGGTAATGGCTATGATCTTGGATCATTTATTGAACCAAGAAATATCGACAGTTCAAGATCACGTTCAAAATGTCTTGGATCAAGTGCTGATCTTGTTTTGTGCAACACTTTAGGACACTGATCATAGATCATCTTGCCAATGATCTAAAATCAATGCCTGAACTTCCTTTGTGCAACCGGGCACAGGGGTAGCAACGTGCCAGCCCTGTGGCCTATACACTCTAACTACCGCATGCAACTTGGGTTAGGGAGGAACCTTGGCTCAAACTGCCTACTGTGAAGTTATGAAGGGTAAATATCAAGAGTTTTATTTATTTATTTATTTATTGCCTCCATATTTTCCAGAATATACTGGAAATAAGTTGTCAAAAATATATACACAGGTCATAAACAAACAAACATATAACATGAACACAATTACAAATAAACACAACCTGGAGAGAGGTCGTCAGTGTACAGCATATTTACCAAAACATTGCAACATTGACAACATAATACAGTACAAGTGTTTTCGAAGTGCCAAGACAGCGTTTGTAGCCTGATGGTTCCCTCGGACTTAAGTGGGAGCTAATCCTGTAGAGGGTCATGGTAAAGCCACGAGATCGCGGGAGTAAACCAATGAAGATAGACATGCAAGGTGGATTCTCCATGCTAAGAATAAAAGATAGAAATCATGCTATGTATAACATGCATTGTTAGTTATGTAAGAAGGCGAAAATTAAAAACGAACAGGGAGCGCTCGTGATCCAGCTGTAAAATAAAAACATAAGATAATCTTAACTCTACTTAGCCTAGGGGAAATAACCTAAGTTTACCGAAGGTCGGGCTGCCTGCAGTCCCATTATAGGTGAGAGTTTCTTGACGCCTATCACATAGTCATGGCAAGGTTGTGCAGTACGAGAGCCCTCGCTGGGCCGTACGCTCTCTGCGGTGCCATGACTGATTCCACGATGCATTGATGGAAGATCAATGCATATCTAATTGCTTTATGCCTACCACGCAGTCATGGCTGAGTTGTGTAGGACGAGAGCCCTCGCTGGGCCATACACTCTCTGCAGTGCCATGACTGATTCCGCGATGCACTGATAGAAGGTCAGTGCATATCTAATAACGCGCAGCCATGGCTCGGTTCTGCAGTACGAGAGCCCTTGCTGGGCCATATGCTCTCTGCAAAATACCATGGCTGATACCACGATGCATTAGCATATTTAAGCCATTAGCAATTCTCGCTTGGGCAAGTTGACGAATTTTTCTTGATTCCCAGGCTGGTTCGATTTCTTCTTGGGGACAGCTTCTTCTCCAGCCTGGTACTCTTCTTTTGGGGAGCTTACGGTGGTTTTTCGCACCAGATGTGTTTCGGCATCTTGTGTGTCATGCACACCGCTGGGTTATAGTGATTAGTGGACTTGGCCGCAGCTTTGTAGAAGTTACGAGTCAAGTGTTGGAAGTAGTCTGTGAGCCGGGGATATTTCAGCTCATTGAAGAGGACTACATTGGGAGAATATCTTGGTGCTCCTGTAGCCCTTCTGAGGGCTTTGTTTTGGAGCACTGTTAGTGGATGCATGTGACACTTTGCAGCATATGCCCAGGCTGGGGCTGCATATGTAAATATAGGCCTAACTAGGGCTGAGTACAATCCGATCAAAGATTTAGTGCTCAGATTGTGGCTGTTATTGAGGAGAGGGTATAGCTGGGCTAGGCGAGCATTTGCCTGCCATAGCTTAGCATTGGTCTGAGCCTTCCAGGTTAGTTTGGAATCTTGGGTTGGTACTCGATTGGCGCACCAAACAGAGAGGTCTGGGGAAGAGCTGCAGGGATTTGTCTTTGGGCAGACAACTGCTTCTGACTTGCCTACATTTATCTTGATGTGCCAGAGTGTGAACCAGGCCTAGGGCCTGCAATGCTTCATGTACTTCGGCTACAGCAAGGAAGGCTCGCCAAGAGGTTGCAAGTACAGCTGTATCATCTGCATAGGTTGCAAGCTGGGTTGTGGGAATGGTGGATAAGTCAGCTATGTATATGTTAAACAATACTGGGCCGACAATGGAGATCTGAGGCACTCCTGCTCTAATAGGGTAGGGGTCTGACATTGATCAAGGTAGCATAACTACAAAGCTGCATTTGCTTAAGTAGCTATGCACTAATTTTATATAGCAGTCAGGAATGCCCACTCCGTGCATTTTATACACTATCCCGGCATGCCATACTCTGTCGAATGCATTTTCTATGTCGAGGAATACAGCGACAGTGTACCTGTGTTTATTGAAGCCTTGCGTTATATGCTCTACAATACAAACAAGTAGTTGTGTTGTAGAGTGACTGCATCTGAAGCCGAATTGCTCATTTAGCAGGATGCTATTCTGCCCAATGTGCATCTGAATGCGGCTGAGCAGGATGCGCTCGGCGAGTTTGGACAGGTCACTTAGTAGGCTAATTGGCCCATAGTTCTGGGGGAGAGTAGCATCCTCTCCTGGCTTGGGGAAGAGAATGACATATGCACACTTCCATTGGTCAGGGAAGTGATGAGTGTGCGCCATTGGTGCACTCAGCAATAGCATCTAGAGTTGACTGAGGCAGCTTCTTTAGGACAAGCACCTGAATGCTGTCATATCCAGGTGCTTTGCATGGTGTCAGTCTGTGGACAATGCGCTTAATTTAAGTCCTATTGGCAAACACAGGCATTGTTCCGGGAACCTCCGCCATGAGTGCAGCTACTCTCTCCTCAATGTTCCTAGTGTGATCAGGGTCTGAGGGATCCTGGTTGGGCTGGAATGCAGCTGCTAGTGTGCCTGCTAGCAGTGTTGCCTTTTCCTGGGGTGAATAGGCCTCGCCATCAGGGCCCTTAAGAGGGGGCATGTGGAGAGGTTTATTTAACAAGTCTCGTGTCATTCGCCCCAGGCTGTTGTCCTCTGTACTGAGGGCAGAAACTTCGTCTTGCCACTCTGCACATCTATGATTGAATATTTAATTCTTTATCTGCTCCTGTAGCCTTCGGAAGCAGTCCTTATGATGAAGGGACCCTGTCCATTGCCAGTGCCAGCGGGCATTGTTGCAGGCTGTAATTAAGTCACGAATACGTTGTGACAGTGTTCGTGGCTTGGATACATATGCTTTTCTAGGGATACATCTATAAATTGCAGTCTTTATTGTGCTAGTGAGTGTAGCAACGCACTAATCAACCTGCTCAAGGGAATCGATATACTCTGGAGTGTTTAGCTCCCATTCCATGAAGTCTTGTAAGGCAGGCCAGTTTGCTTTAGAGTACTGGAGAGTAGTGCGCATTTGATTGATGGTTCCACTCGTGTTCTCTATTTGCAGGACTGGCAAGTGGTCAGACGTAAGCTCACGTAGTACTTCCAATTCGTACACAAAGCTAATGTTTTTATAAATAGTTATATCTAGTACGTTTGGTTGCTTCATGTTGCCTACATCATCAGGATACCAGGTGGGGTTGTCTAACGCACACACCATATAGTCATAGCACAACTGGTGGGTATATAGCCTACTGTCATTAGTCGTGGCTACTCTTGAGTTCCAGAAGAGGTGTTTAGCATTTAGGTCTCCCAGTATTAAGGCAGACTGCAGAGGGCCTAATAAGCTAGATAAGACCTGGTTAGTTAGCTGGCTAGTGCGACAGTACTCTGATACTACAGTCAGTGGCTTGTCACATACTGACAGCTTAATAGCGACAGCTGTGGGACTGGAGCTATAGTAAGAGCTATATTATTTTTAATAATGATAGCTACTCCACCATAGCGACTTTCGCGGTCTTTTCGGTGGATAACATATCCGGGGATGCGCAATTTGTCAGTTTGGAGCAAGTAAGCTTCAGTCACTGCTGCCAACAGTACTTCATTCCTAAAAAGGAAGTCTGAGAATTCGGCTTCCTTCCCAAGTAGTCGTCTTGCATTCCAGAAGAGTAGCCTCTGGAATGGAGTGCGCAAGTTATGAACGACCTGTGGGGGATTATTGACATGGGCCATTATTGATTAGGTCACACAGCTGTTGTGTGAAATTCACCACAAGATTTATGTGGTGAACTTCAGAGAGACCAGGGGTTTGCCAAGCCACTAGCATGTTGCATAGTGAGTTGGTGATAGCGCTTACAATATTATTTCCATCGCGAACCTGGGAGAGCGCAATTTGTAGCCTGCCTGTACTCTGCAGAGTGTCGGCTAGTGGCTGCACAGTTTCGCACTGGGGCGGGTAAGGCAGGGTTGGCACCACTGTCTGCTGGGCCACGAACAATGGTGCAGGTAGCTGGCTTTGCGGCGCGACTGGAATGCTGGTCGGAGGGGAGGGGGTGGGTTGGTCTGTATGCCGTCCGATCGAGTGTGTAAGGGGGCGGCAGGTGCCTGTATAACCACCGACTCGCGTTCGTGCCTCGGCAGGGTCTGCTCTCGCGACCTGTCTACAGCATGTTGCACTGGGCTGGAAATAGATGCAGGCTCAGTCTCTATTGGGCCTGTTTCCATCACTTCCCCAGTTACCTTACTGGCATAGCTGGGTCCCTTCCTGGCCTTTGAGGAGGTAGCCTGGTCAGCTGTGGGTGGGGGTCACGGGTTCGATTCCCTTCTCTCACCTTTTGGCTTGTTCTTTTGGTTGTTCTTGCCCCTGTGAGTTTCACTGTTAGTCTGGGTTGCAGGGCGCTGGGCAAGAGGGAGGGGAGGTCACTGGGTTTTCCTGCCTTTCCCTACCTTATGCCAGCCTTCATCCTGGCTGTTACGCTCGGGGCTCGAGTTAGGTCTCTCTGCCTGTTTCCTGGGCTGAGGGTCTCTAGTTCGAGTCTGCCTTGTATGATTACCAGCTCGACGACTAGCAAAGTATTACTGGTCTCTTTGCGACTGGGTCAGCTGTGGCTTTCTCTTAGGTCGCTGTTCAGCTGGCCTGTGGGAATTTGCAGCCTTCACATGCACCTCGCAGCAACGGTAATTAGCCACGTGAGATTTGCTGCAGAGAGCGCACATAGGCACAGAAGCCTTACACTTATTTGTGGCATGACTGCCGGCACACCAGCGACACACTATCGTGGCCTTGCAAGCACCTGCTAGATGCCCTAACCTCTGGCAGTTACTACATTGTAGTATGCTTTTAGAGTGATGGAAAGGCTCTATTTTTACATGCACGCACATGCAGTACTGTACATGTAATATTGTACGGCATTGGGGGTCGACATCCACTTTGTACATTGACAGTACTTGCCTGCCTCTGTTCTGTACAGGCGTGACTTTCTGTACTGCCACGCCTTGCCTAGTGAGATCGGCTGGGATGATATCGCAGTCAGTGCCTCTGGGGACATTTTTTATATTATGTACATGCCTGGGCGCTCTGACTTTGCGTGCAGTGCGGCATGTTCAACCCCTGCTTGCGTCACTATCCTGAGAGCAGCTATGTGCTCTGGAATAGTCGCCATTTGGTAGTAAGTGCCAAGGTTATTATTGTTCACTTTGAAGCTATTTTTTTCGGTTGTAAGGGCCTTGTACAGCTCGTGGTAGGGGTGTTTATCATCGTGAAACACGATGAGAGGCTTTGGTTTCGGTCCAGTCATATTCGTCCTGGCCTATTCACTGTTAGAGGCAGTGATTGTGCTGCTTGCTGCCTATCATGCAGGTTACTACCGTGCATGTCATTAGCTATTTTCTCACCTCTGTTCCCTGCATTCTCGTGGCCGGGAGGCGTATTTTGCGCGTCTTGGGCAAGGCGAGGAGGGGCGAGGAGGAATCGAACTCGCGAATTTCTGGATTGTTTCTGGTGCAATGGCAGTTTCCATAGCATCAGAACTGGGTAAATTGTGCGTACTTTGACTTCCATGTACGCGCGTAAAATTTTGTTGGTCTTTCACAGGTCCCGACTCCTTGTTTTCTGCACTCGTGACTATGGTGTTCGAGGGTGAAGTGGGGAGGGGGGAACTCGCCTTGTCCGGCCGCTGCTGGCCTGTCGTCGGTGCGGGGGGTTCTACTGCATTCCTGGCATGACAATAGAGGCTGTCTGGCCTTCACAGCGTTGCTATAGGACTGCGAAACGATTCTATCTGCTTTGAACAGAATACTGCCTATGGTGCTCTGCTCGCAGCCTTGCCCTGTGTAGCGCCGCTGTGGTGGCTTGCCTAAGAAGTTCCTGTGCCCTTCTTGGCGCCTTTTGCTTGCGCGGGCGTGAATAACTGTGCTCATGTAGCACGAATTCATTTTTGCCTTCTGGCAGAGGCATGGCTATCTCTGCTGCCGAGAGGGTAAAACTCGCATTCGCCTATTTGTGGCTCATTTATAGTGCAAGGAGGATACGTTATGTGTCCTTACTTCTTGCTGTCGGTGATCTGTGCTATCCGCGAGGACTGCACTTACCTACTTCGACGTCTTCAGTTCTTGAGGTTGGGCGCCTACAAGTAACCTAGAACATGCAGTGTAATAAAAACAGTTCGTGTTCAACACCCACTTCACCTTGCCTCTGCGATTACGCTGTTAGTCGGGCTGGGGATCCATGGGCCGACTGTACTGACTAAAATCGTAAGTTAATCCCTATAAGCTAAGCCTAACAGGGTTTGGACATTCATCTTTTTTCTGCTCGCTATTTACGATTGCAGCAAGTGAAAGAAGTCTTCCCGCCTCGTGCCTAGTGCGCGGAGCTCCGGGAGGTGCGTCCGCACAGGTCGGTTGTCAGCTAAGGAGTGCGTATTTTCTTTACCATACGGCAGTCATTTTGTTTAGGTACCGTCCCGGGCGCTAGGCACTGTTGTCGCAAGCTGTACGCGTTCAAAGATATTAACATAAGAGATATCTATGGAGCAACTAAACGATAATAATAAATTGAGGAATAAATAAAGGAATTGATTGAAATTGTTATCGTGATGTGATGGTGAATCTCGAATACCAATTCATAAACGCTTGATTACGTAATACCACAGAATAAATAATGATTATTTATTCTGCGGTAATACATAACACTCCTGAAAGTAAACAATGATGAACGTATTTAAATTTACTTGGATTAGTATTGTATTTGGGAGATCGAAATGAGTGAACTTTGCTCGGGAAGTCCGCAGGTCGTGTATTTTAGTGCGTTACGACTACGGGTATTAATAAAATGTGTAACGTTGTTGTAAGACGTTCATGGCACCTGGAGTGGCAAAAATGTAAAGTACTGTTTTATTTGTAGAGTATAGGAACTTGGCCTGTTTATGAAATTTTTTTGTACGTAGGTTATACTATTCTATTTCAGAAGAAAATACATAAACAGTTCTTTATTGTATCGAAAAGTAAGTTAAAAAAAAAGTCGAGTTGTTTTTGGATAAAATTGGAGACATATATGTCAAAAAGGATTTTTATCAGCATCATGCACCTTTTGAAGTGATACCTACTGCTAGTTAAAATTGGTTCTGGCATGTTCTTATTCTTTCAGAAAGTTCTGTAGAATGTTAGGCAGGTTCTGCACATGTAGCAATACCCTTCTTTGAAAGGGCCACTTATAATGAAGACGAGGTTGATTTGGGTAGATAATTTTTTGTACTTTTTCTTTGCAAGATAAGCAAAGAGTCCATTATAGATAATAAAATAATATCTAACCAGTTTGTTATGCTCCTCATCGCCTGAATCATCTGTTATTCTTGCTTAGGCTACTCTGCTTTAGTTACAGGGTATGGGAAGGTAAGATGATAAGTGAACGACTGGAATACTCAATCATCAATAAAATCTAAACTACTCATCATAATAAGATGGGATTTTTTTTTGCGAGTTGATATTATATTAGTGGACGTTTAGGCCTATATATATAGCACTGGGTGGTAGTATGCTTTGCTTTTGAGTAAAAAATTAAAAATGGTAGCCTATTTAGAAAAGTAAGGGATTGAAACCTCGAAGTCCATATATAGAAAACTGTAAGTTAATTTTAATAATTTTTGTAGGCCTACGATAATATTCAGGACTCAATGGTAACCAAATTTCAAAAATATTCACCTTGTGATTTTAAAATAATTTTACTCTCTGAAAACCTTTGAGCAAGTGGTTTACGGATGTTAAAATTATTTTAAGATAAAAATGCAAATATTTTTGTGTTTTGCATGAGTAACCCTTCGTAAATCCAGTTCCTCTTGCTTATAACCTACAATGCATACTGGACTACCAGTCTCTCCAATACCTTCCCAGTATTCAATGTAAGGCATTCCTCTGTTCCTTCCTTTTACCTTAAGATAAACATTCCCGGCCTAATTTTTCTTGGTACCCCTCAACCCATTTGCTTCATCCCTTACTTAGCTCATGCCATCCCATTCCTCCATTTTACAAGCATTTACCTGCACGTCCCTTTTTGATTTCGCTATCTTCCTTCTATAATACGGTGGACTCCGTCCGTCCAGTACCAATTCTCTTCCGAGGTATAACTATTACCATCATTTCATCAATTGTTTTCCTTAATTCACTGCATAATATCTCTACCCTCTCCCCTTTGGATCAGTTCTCAAACCTATACCTTAGAAAAAAAATTTTCCCCAGCTTATTTCCTCGCCCGTATTACCACACCACTCTTATTAACCTACTCAGTCATTATCCCCTCAATTTTCAACTCCACTATTGAAAGTTTGAGGTGAGGTGGCTGATCCCTTAGAGTACTACCGTGCCAACAATTGCATTCCCAGGTCCGACTAACACATCTAGTACAGACCCTACTCCGTCTTCATTCAGTCAAGTAGATTCCTCTACTGCTTGAACCAAGACTGTGTTCACTAACTGCGCTGCCATTCCCTGCATCACCCATCCCTTCTACTCACTCAGTCCACTGCACATCCGGCACATTCAGGTTCCCTGCCACAACAACCCACTCTCTGTCCCTTACTCTATCAATCCTGTCCATCGTCACCTCAATTGTATCCCACCCTTGTCCTGGTGGCCTGTATGCTGCCAGTACTGTGATACTTCTATTTATTCCTTTTCTTCCATCACTTCCTCTTCTTCACTAATCCATTCTACCAACCCTTCTAACCTTTTCCTTACACCTACCATCATTCCTCCTCCTTTTCCTTGGTTATCTACTTTGAAGCTTATAAATTTATCTTGCTTACATTCAGAATCTAGCTCTTTCTTGTTCAACCATGTCTTCACTGCTACTACATCTGCACAGTATCCTTCAACCTTACTTCAGAAAACATCAAACTTGCCCAACGCACTCTGCCAGTTTACAATCCATTGTCTTTATCACATAACTTTGGGTTTTTATCCTGCGTTGTTTGCCCCATCTCTCCTCCCCTATGCCTCTTCTATTGCTATCTCCCGTCTGCTATAGTTCAGCCTCTCAGTGATTGCTGTGTATGAATGTGGTCCCCAGATCCCAGCACACACTGTCATATAGCTCACATGCTGCCACGGCCTTCACATAGTTTACCTCTGCCTGACCAGCACACCACTAACCACTATCCTCGCCTTTGGTAATTTATCCTTCACCTTGCTCAACAAACCCTTCAAGTCCCTCTTGACTCCTCCCCTACCTCATTATGAGCTAGGTTGTTTTCCTCCACATGACTTTGCTGCTGCCCCTTATGTTGCTAACAGTTTCGCCTAGGTCCCTGATTTTGTCCCCACAAACTGCAGTCTTGTATACCTGTCCTCTGCTGACTTCCTGTAACACCACCCCTGTAATGATTAAATAACCTAAGAAGACTACCTCTGGTTGTTCCCTCCCTCCTTCCTTCTCCTGCTTGCTAACATATCCTCTGTCCTGAATCTTACTGCCAACCTGCGCCTGTTCTTCCCTGTGTATCACTGCAGACACTCTCCTTGATACTGACTGTCCTACTTTCACTGTACG
Source organism: Medauroidea extradentata (assembly GCA_003012365.1). Taxonomy (NCBI): domain Eukaryota; kingdom Metazoa; phylum Arthropoda; class Insecta; order Phasmatodea; family Phasmatidae; genus Medauroidea; species Medauroidea extradentata. Next base: position 10,080 of record PNEQ01064879.1, read on the forward strand.
CTGATAACCTTGACTCACTCCCCTACCAGCATCACCGTAGGTACGGCTTCTTGCTGTCAACCACTGCCTTTATCTTTAGTAGCTTCTCTACCCGGCCCGTCAGTTTACCACTTCTACTTCTGCCCCTCCTTTGCCTTTCCTGTCTCAATTTTTTTTCCAGTTTATCTTGTATTCTCCCCAAATTCTTACTAGTCCTTCCCGACTCCTACTCTTATTGCTCCACCCTTCCTTATAGTCTGCACCTGCCTTCCTCCTTACTACTATTTTCCTCTAATTTCTCAATCCTGCGTGACATCTCCATCTCTTTCCTACTCATCAACTCTACAATCTCCTCTTTCCACCTGTCCTTAACCACCAACCTCCTATATTAACAATCTTCGCACATCCACAACACTGCTGCTGCAATACATTTAAAAATTCACCTCTTGTAGTTTAACATACACACTTTGAATGAAAGCAGCCTCTACACCCATCACACTTAACCGCACTATCCATCCTGTTCCACACTGTCCTGCATAAATTACGTTTAATTCTTAAGGTTTAGTTTAGTTTAGTTTATTAGCCTCCAATACAGCCCAGTGCAAACTGGTAAGGAGTTGTCATACAGTATACATGAAGTAAATTACAAAAATTACTTTGAACATAACATACAGAATGTACAACACAAGCACAACAATAACATTCAACACATTTGAAAAACAGATGCCAACCAAATTACATCACCTTGCAACCAAACCCTAGCAGTCCTTCAAAATAATGGTACTAATAAAATAAACCCTTAATCCTAGAACCTCAAGATAGAAAATAGCTATCACTTGCTAACCATTTTTTATACAGTTTTATTCCTCACAAACATCATCTTTCTAAGAAACTTTATTAAAAACCAAACAACAACCAAGTCTTATGAAAAGTATTATAGTCCTGTAGTGACAATATTTATGAAAACAGGATATAGGATTAAAATATTTTTTTGTAAGACTGTTTTGATGCAGAAAAATATTTTACACATAACTTGCAATTGGTGTTTGGTCTTTTTATGCATAAAACCATCCACTTATGCTCCTTTTGAACAATTTTCCAGTGCAGTAAACAGTACTGCATTCCCCGTAAGTTTTTTATTTGTTCATCCTGATTCCAGAATGACTTTGACACCATGCGGTTTTTTTGGAAGATGATGCTGATGGGCGCACTCAGCTTTGTGGCCGGCTGAGGCAGGAGCGGGGATTTCAGGGTGTCTAGGGCCCACGTGGCTATCCCCCAGGATGGTGTCGGTTTACCTTCTTCTGCTCTCTGTTTCGGCCAGGAGCACGCCTCTTATGCACTACCCTACACACCTTCGCTCTCATGAAATAAAATAAATCCTTGATACATTTCACCCCTTTTCTTGGTCATAACACAATACATACACATCGTTACACAGTCATGGGCCGCGCGTTACTTCGTTCAGCGCCCACATAGCGTTTTAAAATAAACTGCAACTATGTAATACGCCTGGACAGTTTTTACATGAAGTAACCCGTAAACACGTGGGCTACGAGCCGATTGCCTAAACTCTCAGTCAAATGTTAAATTGAAGACTTATCATAACAGCTGTCGTAACTCACTGCTGATCACGTGACGGCCTGTGTGAGGGAAGTGATTTATAACTATAAAAGGTTCCAGAATAATTACAGTAAACAGAAAAGACGATTTGTTGTACCAAATAGGAAGTTCCATCACATGAAACACCACTGATAGCGTTGAGCACTGAAGCACTACTGGAGCGAGTGATTCGCAGGTGGGCAGCACTAGCATCGCATACCTGCCACTAATTTAAATTGAAATTAAATCTACTTCTCTTAACCTAGTTAGCCTAGGCTGTCACCTTGGTCCTTAGCCCAAAATATTTCCACAACACCTGATCCCTGTTTAGTACATAACTAAACACTTCAGTTTTAAACAAATGAATGTTACCTTTGTATTGGAGCTTCAATTAGACAAAGAAACATTCCAAAATGCCCCAATCATACGAACATATGGTATGCTTAAAATCCAAACACAAATAAATTTCAGAAAATCGACTGTATCATCCCAAATAAACCACTTGGGCCTACAAACAGTTTCAGCAACAAACCAATCCAAGTTAATTACAATCAATCACAAATATCATAAAGTGAACCAGTGGTCTGGCTAGGAAATGGGGCAGGTGAAAAGGTCCTATAATGAAGGCCTGACAACAAAATACTCTAGCGTGGGAAACACTACAGTAAGTTAGAGCCGTCAGGGGCAACATGAAGCCAGCAAAATAATCCAAGTTAAACCTTCCAAATCTCCAAAAGAAAACGAATGTTACCTTTTAGATCAAGATAAAACCAACCACATGCAAGAGCACTTATCAAGGCGAAGAGGGTACTGCCACCACCGGCTGACCAAGTGCGAATGAAAGCCTGGCTCGCCTTGAGCTCGCAAGCCGCCTAGCGCCGGAGGATTGGAAGGGGAAGGAGGGGGTACAGCAGAGAGGGAAGCAGAAGAGAGGGGGCAGGAACAACACAGCTGGCCTAAGGTCAAAGGGGAGTGGAACGAAAGGAATAGCATGCGACGCACAAATTAAGAGTCATCAGGAAATAGTTCCAAAAACAGGTTCTAGTCCAACAGTTATATGCAAGTGCAGTGCAACCCGCACACCTCGCCTATCAGCACATTTGCACGTCATAATTCTTACATCGGTGGGTCTCAAAGCATGAAAATATGCACAGGAGATCCTTCAGAGACTGTTCCAAGGAGGGGGGTGGTAAGGGCGATCACCCCCCCCCCACCCCACCATAAACCCCCAAAAATATAAATATGTACAATGTAAAAACCTTAAAAGTGAACTTGGTGATAGACCATTTCAGAATGACATTAGTTTATTTTTAGGGAAAATGTAGACGATCACACCAAAGGTGTGTCGACTCCCCGTGGCTCTCTCCTTGTTAAAAATGTGATTTTTTTTTTTGCCTTTACTAAAACTCATTGCTGGATCCGTACCTGAGTTCCTTATGTAATTAATGTAGGTAAGCATTGAGAAAAGATTTTTGAAAATTCATCTCTTAAGGGGGTTAAATAGATTTGTGAATGAAAGTTTGTGTGGAAGTTCATCATTTCATAAGTTATAAGAATAGAAACGTATGTTTATAGGGTGAGTTGAGGTAATAGTGGTATAAAAAACGGATTCAAGTTGAGAGCACATGTTCTTGCAATGATAAATATCCCTGTCAGCATTTAATATGATAGTAATGTGACCATCTGGAATGAATCTATTGAAGCTTTGAATAATGTTGAATTTTTATGTTATCATAGTAATTCAAAGTTTAAGTATACCCAATTTACCCCATGTTTGTGAATTGTTACTTAAAAAGCTAGGCTGATTCACTATATCATATATTTAACATGTAGGCTATATATATATATGTGTATACATACCTGAATGGGATAACTGTAGCATAAGTAGCTTGTACATTAATACTTCAGACACTTTTAAGAAAATCGAATTTTTTTTCAACATAACTTTGTATAGTTGGTTCAGGATAAAGTGAAAACTTTTAAAATGCTACTTACTTTTTCATTTCAGAACATTTATTATAGTTTCTTGCCACTTTTTAATATGAACAAAGCAATACAAGTTACATAAATTGTGTAGATTGTACTATCTAACTATGTAACTTCTGAGGTCTGTGTAAATAATATGTTTTAATTAATATTCTTGAAAAGATGGCCTTCAAAAGTGCTTACTTATCGCAAACCACCTGTAGCATTATTCCATAGATTTTAGGCCTATGTGGAACATATGTATATTTTATACATGCTAGTATGATAACAACATTTCACTTTATTCAATAAGTGGTGATTTATACTCAAATTACCCCATTATACTCAAATTACCCATACAACCTTAGGCTTCTGTTAATAAATTAACATAATCTTCTAAGGAGGTAAAATAAAGGAAGACATTTTGTTTGGGAAGTATGTCATTATCGAAGTTAGAGATGTGGAATCTGATATTTAGGTTTCTGTAGGGCATTGAAAGTAAGTAGGCCTATCTTATGAAATAAAAAAGTTTGTTTTGACTAATGACGTGTTGATTTATCAAAAGGAAAATTCCGAAGGTCAATGTCAGACCTATGAAAAATTTAAGCTTTATCTTCCAGTTCTAGCTTTTGGACACATTCAGATTTATGTTGCCTTTTCTCAAGCCAGGCGCTTTGAAGGCCATTTTCGGAAACTTAATATTTTTAGATTGCAATAATTTCTAAACAAATAGAGCTATATGGACAAAATGTTTTTAATTTTGATGTATTTGTGATTGTACGTAAATAACAAGAAGATGAGACGTAGAAGGAAATGTTTGTTTATTGACAAGGGACATAATATGACACCAGTAAGGTAGCACAAAAGAAACCGACATAAACACTACTGCAACTGCCCTCCAGTACGATGTATGATCTACCAGGGGGGCAATATTGCTTGTGCATATGTACTTGATATGGACTCTGCTTACTAAGGATAATGCATCTCAGCTGCCATGCCAGATGCCCGCCCGACACCTTCCTCGTCCAGCATGCCATCCACCAACCCAGTTTTGTTTTGACTCATCAGTGACACCAACCAGCATAATGCACAACATAGCCCTCATTGTGTTTTTTCCTCCCCAAATACATTTTTACCAATCCCTTAATAATTTTGAACTCTTTCTCTCTTCCCCTCTGTGTGTTTTATCTGTGTGGGTGCACGTGCGTGCAGTAGTGTGTGTATTTTTTTTCCTGGTGGCTCATTATTTCTCAACTCTTCAGTCAGTTGGATTTATTCGCAACCTAATGCCTGGTAGATGATCGGTGCGCTTCTTACGCAAGGTCTACAGACAGCTTGAGCAACGTGTGGGAGATTTGCCATTGCTGTAGGTCTTTGACTATGTGTGACAGTGCAAGCGAGCTTTGTTTGCCTGTTAGCCAGCCTAGCCAGTTGTTATGACCTTCCCAGATTGGCAGCACTGTACATTGGCAGTGAAACTGTCCGTTGGCATGGAGTAGGGAAGGTTCATGGAACTCGGTGTGTACGCTGACGAGTAGGTTAGATCAGGGGGCCTTCGCTCTATAGTAGCAGTGAGCTTGCTGTTTTCTCATATCACTGTCATTTTGCTAACACACAAAAAATTAGAGAGAGTTTTTATTGCTTGTGTTTATATTCATTTATCAACATTATAATCCACTGTATTTATATCGCATAATGTAGTAACACCTCAATCGATAAAAATTTGTTGTAACACGCAACTATTTATAAATCCAATATTACGTGGCTTCACACGATCATTCTAATGTTGTTACCTTGTTGCATAATACTTTTCATGGAGTGAGATTTTGAAAACTATTTTTGTGTTACTGCAATTAATTATGAAGTAAATGTAGGTACGTTAAATAAAAATTGAAAGATTAAAATTTTATATATATATATATCTGCGAAGGATACTGATTATGCATCTGTAATACAAGTAATTTTTATATTCATGCATGCTTATAAAGTCCAGTGTTGTGAAGCTGCCGCCTCATCCTGCCAATTCCATATTCCCTAACGTTACGTTAATCCTGCGACCCTAGTTTATCCCTGCATACATCAGTGCACTCTACCATGATGCCACTTATTTTTAAACCTTCATAAACCTTTCCTTGGTGATCCCTTCCCTCCCGATATCTAGGGCAATGAATTTTGTACAAGTTTTCTACAAGACGTCTTGCCGCCTGTAAATATGCCATCCACAGTGCAGCGGAAGACAATAGGAGAGGTAGGAACCACCCCTCACACCCGCGCCACTTCTCATTAGGCGAGTGGCTGGCCAATCAATGCAGACCACCCTGAAGAGGGTATAAAGGAGCGAGTGCGAGTCGCCAGTAGTTCAGTTGAAGTTGAAGTTTGCTTCCTCAGCAAGAGCTCCATACCACTGCGAAAGCAGTTTTAATTACTGATTACAGTGTTTGCAACAGTAGATTTCTCTACACTTACCTCTAGCATCAGCTCCAGGTTTGGAAGACCAGCACCCACCGGACCCCTTCAAGAAGCGCCCCTCACACCGCGAGCGCCCTTCGCAACCAGCTGTTTCGCCACGCCGCCTAAGAGCCAGTTCCAGAGATGCCGAGACTCGCACCACCGACACTCCCCACGGGAACTAGAGCACTATGGCCATCTCACTCACCCTTCAGGCTTCCTAGGTACAGGATGATCCCTATAGTGGCTTGTGCCATTAAACAACGTGCTATCTTTAACAATACTTTTACCATTTTAACCTGTAATCTCCTCCGTTGGCTTTCTTTGCTCTCTTTCACCCTTAAGGCTCTAGTGACCCAGCATCCTCTCAGATCGCCCTGGGAGAATGATTTTTGAACCGCCTTAATTCATTTAAACGTCTGGGAGGAGGCGTTGGCTGCATACTTTGTTGACTTTTAAAAAACACTCTTGGAGACGGCACCTTGGCTGTGTACTTCCCAAGCAGTGACGGGATATTTTCCTTGGACTGGGAAAGTTGGAAATAGGCTTAGGGACATGTTGAGGTGCACTTCCAGCACACATCCACAAATCTGCCAAGCCAGCACCAACATTAAGCTCCACCGCACCACTGCCTTTCACGTAGTACTGGCGATCCCAGGGGATACTGGCTTACATCATCTCATCAACAATACTTCCCTCACTTCCCTCATCAGAGCTAGGACCAGGCTATGCCGAAATGCTCAGGCAGGAAGTTGAAGGCCAGGCAATAGTTTGCAACGCTTGTTCGGAAGGCACTTGAGATTAGGGACTCAGAGACTGGAGTGTATTGGATGCAGAGGGAGGAGGTCTCCGCCGCTGCCCGATGTGGCACACCTCTCAATGGCCGCATGATGGTACGTCTGGCTGTACAGTCATCCAGCGGGACCTCATTCCTTCTCTACTCCTCTTTTACCCCGGCTCCTGTCTCACTCCCATTCTTGCCCATTGCCCACCCTCCGACGCAACTCCTTACCTCGGCACCATCGTGCTCTCCTGTCCAGGGTTATAAACACCTCTATTGTTTCATCATCATCCTGTCCTACTTCAGTTTCGCCTACTACAGATATACAGCCTCCTGTGCAGCACTAGTTTCCCGCACTGCACCACTGTGAGGTAGGGAGAGTCAGACGAGGGAGACAGCATATGTCACTCCAGGGTTGAGAGTCCTGCTGTGTTACCCCTGCACCCTCGTCGACAGATTACACACCCCACATACTTCAATATACATAAACTTTAGACTGTATCTAGTTAGCAATTATAGCCAAGTGGTCTAGGGTGCACATACGGTGCTGCTAGGTTTGATGTTCCGACTCTGACCCCTACTGTAAGATTTTTTAGTGTCCCAAAAATTAGAAAAATATCGTAAGGATAACTTCCACATTTGCTAAAGATTTGGCATTACCTTCACCAAAAGCAGCCAGCACGCGACAATAGCACACACTAGCAGCAACCAATGTAAACAAATGTTGCCGTAATTGACCAATGCATGGAATATAAACTTTTCCTTCTTAACAAGTGTGTGATTTTACATTGTTATGTTGGCTATATATGTGTGATGTGTACATTCATGCATGAAAATAAAGAGCTTGGCTCAGTGCAGGAGTGTAGGATGGCTCCTACTTCGGACGGAGAGAGCTTCGCTGCGTAATTTTAGCAGTGTTTGTTGTGTTTCACCATGTAGAATTAGGTACGGTGTTTCCTTAATAGGGCGTGGTACATAATTCAACTCTATAAGCATTAATCTATAACTGCAGATTTCTTTAAGCTAATTTACGAAAATTAAACAATAGCAAGCGTAGACAATAGTTTTAGCCAACGTTTTAAACAAAATTGTTTCCAGTGTTACGAACTTCTGAGGCACAATCTCTGATGCGGGAACCTCGCACATTTAACTGTGGCGCTAGAGATCATATGTAACGAATTAATAATTAAGGATAAATATGTACTCATAAAGTTGACAAATACCGTTATTTGGGATTGTCATAGAGTATCTTGTCCATATTGGCTTCGAGAAAAGCGTAGAAATCAATTGATGTTTTCAGCGTTTATTTATCTACCACGCACTCTTAAGGGACACAATGTGTTCTCCAAGGAAATAAGTACTAGGGAAGGGATTATTAGGTGAAATCATGTAGGGTGAATCGCAAGTTAGCCAACGTGATGAGTAGCTGAGAGAAAGGCTGGTTTTTATAGTCAATGTGTGGAGAATGTGTGGCTGATCCGGTGTACATCTTTCCTGGCATGAGAACAGGGAATGCAATCTGCATGTTGTTTGCGTCTTGAATAGAATTGCTTGGGCTCGCAAAGTTACTACAGTCATGGATGGCCAATGGCCAACGAGGGTGCGTGCGTACTTCAAGTGGAGCACATAGTCCGACGTCACACAGTTCAATCCTGGCCGCTCTCAATTTGCACTGATAATAATGCTGACAATCTGCACAGTCTTATGAAAATACAAAGAAAATTTTAAATCTTCATGTAAGTCGAGGAAAGGGGTGCTGTTCCAGCACAACCCCCCCCCCGCCAAAAAGTCCAGATTGGGGGTTTCCGTCGACTTCCCAGGACACAAGCCACACCAAAACAAGTCCGTGTATGCTTCAAGTGCCCATAACAATGAGCGCTGCTGTCCATAGAAGAGAGAGCGTGGCCAGAGCCCTCGGAGTACTTGCATCACCACAGCCTCCCTCCGCAGGACGAAGAATCATATGATGTGTCGCCATTCAAGGACAAGACGAAGGAGGGAAGACTTCAGGCCGCCGGAACTCCAGGAACAACCATGAAAACAAAAAGACAACTTTGTCACACACAAAAAAAAAATCAGCCTGGAAAGGAAAAAAAACTTAATGCAGACAACAAAACACTTTATGAATAAGAAAATCTTAAATCGGTACCTGTATCAACGCTTTTAAATCACTAATACACAAAATTTCACCCTGAAATTTAAAATCAATAATAAAAAATTCATAACGTTATGAAAATACCCACAATTATATAGTTCATACCAGCATCCACAACGATGCGTAACACACAACAAAATTGATATACTTGCAAACATTGCATCAATATAACATATTGACGTTATCTCACATGGCTAATCTCGTATACAGAAAAAAAATTTTCATTAAATAACATTACCCATAATCTCACACGACAAATCTCATATACAGAGTAAAAAATTCTCCAGTAAATAATATTACCCATAGTATAACAATTGCAGAGCTCTCCATAAACAATCACTTCAGGTACATAGGCATGCCGAATAAATAACATGAGATCACGAAGAAAAAACACACCCAACGTACAACGCAGAACAAACACAGGGCCCACAAACACATATAAACAAAACACGAAACACAAACACACACAAACCAAACACCGACCAACACAATTCTCTACATGCACATACTACACAAACAAACAAACGTGCACCGGTGCTCGACACTCGACTACACCATCATGAACCGGTCATGAGTCGACTGCCAAGATATCAAGCCTAGTTGACCGACGTACTCTTGATAGCCTGCAACAACTCGAATCATGTTCATCCGAGGGATCAGGAGCATGTTTTAAGTGCGAAATGTGTGATTTTCTAATAACACTGCTCGAAACTGAGTCGACGAGTCAAACAGTGTTAGGACCAAGGAGGCACACTACATAAAATGGCCCAGCATAGAGTAAGACTAATTTACTACTGCGACCATCTGCTCAGTACGGAAGCTGAAAAGACTTACAGTAGACTTGTTGTCCCACGGCGTAATCATGAGTGACCCATTGGGCATTGACTCGCACCTGCAGATCATGGGCATCGGCAAGATTCGCCATCACCTCAGCACTCAGGAGCTCGCACTGAGCATCCGACTGAGGCACAGACGGGGACGGGACGCCCCAGACATTGAGGAGCGGATGCATCAGGTCTCGACTGAGCAGAACACAAGCAGGGGTGTGCTTGGTAAATCCATAGACGGTGGAGTTGAAGCCCATGTTCCCCAAATTCAGATCTTGGGCCCAATCACATTGCTGCGCATGATACAGGGCAGCCAATGTTGCCTTCAAATTTCAGTAGAAGCGCTTGACATGGTTGCCACAAGGATAGTATGGGCTAGAAGTATAATGGTTGATGGACCATCTGAAACACATGTCCTTAAAAGAAACCGAACAAAAGTACAAGGCATTATCGGTGACCAGGTTCACAGGAGGACCAAATACCTACCACATTCGTTCCGTCAAATGCCGCTCAGTGATAGAACTTTTAATGTTACGAATGGCCATCAAAACAACAAATTTACTAAAAACATCCATAATGATCAAAATATACAAATTACCCTTGGTGGAATGAACTATGGACCCAAATGCATCACAGTGCAAAGTTTCCCAACTGTATGAGACCTGGTCCATAGAATACAGCCCAACATTAGAATTTCGCACGGGTTTCGTCCTAAGGCAAAGATCACATCATCTCACGAATTCCTTTACATCCTTGACCATATAGGGCCAACAAAAAGACCACCAATCTTCCTCAGGGTACCTTCTAGGTCCAAGTGACCACCAAACGGAGAAACATGAAAATAGGTTAGCAACTCAGGACGGCAGGAACGGGGCACCAACAGACGACGAGAAGACCGGCGCCTACCAACACTATACAATAACCCATTGATCACTTGGTAGGGAACATCATCTCCACGTTCAATACAATCCATAAGATCACGACATTCCGGGTCCTCTTTCTTGGCCTGTTGTAACTGAACATAAAACAAATTGTGTGTCATAAAGACCGAACACTGCGCCGAAAGTTCGTCCGGGACACAATAATAATCTTCGGTGTAATACATCCGTGACAACGCGTCTGCCATCACGTTGCTTGCACCGGAGATATGCATGACCACAAAAAGAAATTTCATCACCTAAATGTCCATCGCCCGAGTTTTCCAAAATCACTAGAATGACCCAATAGCCATGACAAGGCCTGATTGTCAGTACGCAGGTCAAACTCCGCTCGTCCCCCAGACACATGCCAGTGTCTCCTTCTCAAAGGCACTCAGTTTGCGTTCAGACTTTGACAACGTCCGACTGGAATAGGCTACCGGTGCCACCTTGCCGTCTCGCCATTGACCAAGAGCCGCACCTAGGGCAACACTGGACACATCAACGTGTAGCACGAAACGCAGATTGAAGTCAGCCAAATATAAAGCCAGAGCCACAGCCAAACCTGCTTTAAGAACGTGAAAACTCTGCTCTTGCTCGTCACCCCAAACAAAGGGTGTATTCTTGCGCTTCAGACGATTAAGGTGGCCTGCCAATTCTGCAAAATGAGGGATGAACCGGGCATAATAGCCCAATATACCAATGAACCTGAAGATGCCCTTAGCATTCTTAGGCCGGGGAAAATTCACAATGGGACGAATCCGGCTGGGATCCATAATCAGCTGGCCATTGGACACAATGTACCCTAGAAACTTGACCGACGAGGTGGCTCACATAATTTTAGAAGGATTAACAGTAAGGCCGGCCATTCATAAACGACTCAAAACATCACGCAAATGCTCCATATGATCACTGAATGAATCGTTATACACAATATCATCTATGTAATCATACACATTAAAATTTAACATCAGCCAACACATGGTCGAGCACATGGGACAGGGCCTGGGTCCCAAAACACGCAGCCATGGGAATGCGATTAAATTTGATCTGCGCCCACTGGGTACGAAAGGCAGTGTACTTTCGGCAATTGGGGTGCAACAAGCACTGGTGAAGCTGTTATTAGAAAACAATTTAGTCTTCCCTAGGTGTTTAAGCACCGAATCAACAGCAGGGGCCGAAAATGGGTCCAAATGAAACTTTCGATTCACCTGAGACATATCGGTAATTAAACTATGCCCTCTGCAACCCTTCTCGACCAAGAAGACCGGGCAGGCATAATTTGACGTGGACTGCAATATCACGACCTCACACATTAACTTGTCGACAGTGCCACGCATAATATCCAATTTAGGTGGGCTGTAGGAATAAAATGGCACACGCACCGGAATATATTCGGTGACGTTGAACTGATATGGCAGAACATCGCGACAACCAATGCGCGGAGTTATCAGATAGCTGAACTCATCTAACAATGACTGTACCGCAGAAACGTCAGAAGAGGCCACACTAGCCACTCGGCTTTTAGGTGCAGACGCACGACTATTACTGGATTTTAAGGGACATACATACTCAGGAGAAAACTTAAATATCAGCCGATGAGCTTGCACGTCTACCATGGCCCGAACGTGACTCAGAAAATCCAGGTTCAATATCACGTCAGCGATCAGATCATCGGAAATCAAAAACAGAAATAACCATGAAAATCTTCCTATTTTCATGTGCAACAGCACTGATCGAGAACGTCACACGATGCCGCCATTGGCCACACACGCCAGCATATACGGCACTTCAGAAATGCGGAAGGATCGAAAGGAGTTGTCACGAAGCAGACAAGACAAAAAACTGCCATCCACAAAGGAATGTGATTCGCCAGTATCCACAAACGCAGCGCACTCGACACTTTCACACGGCAAGCCCACAAAACAGTAGGCGCGTGCTACATAATAATTTCCGCATTTGCCCTTCTTCGCATGCATAAGGAGGGCAACGCTCAGTTTCCCGGACACGAGGCAAACAAATGCCCAGGTTTCTTGCACCTAAAGCAAATACGGGTGTCGCGCTGTACACTAGATAAAGGACAGTCGACAGACACATGTCCAAATCCTATGCAATTACTACATCTGACGCCACTGTCAAAGCTTAAATATGCACCAGCATACGCGGCTAGGGCCATGACGAAAGGTGCAACACACCCGACGTTATACAGTATTCTGCTTAGCGCTTGACAGTGGAGGGACAGCGCGATGAAATTCGCGTTCTAGTTGTAGCTTACGCTCAAAATAGTTGCAGCGTGCCCCTCAACCCTTACTGACAAACACATCAAAAAGGAACGGTGGTCATTTGCTGATAGCTGACTATTGTACACGCAATCAACAGCCACCAGAAAATGCAACATATCATCAGGTTGCACGACTCGCAACATATCAATCACATTCAGACGCCCCATTAACACAGTTTCGGGCGCCGTCATCATCGGACCTTCACCAACAGACCCCATTTCTCGAATTTGCAAATTGCCAACATCCCGCAGGGAATTTACATAAGCAATAGCTCGTATGCACAAAGCTGTTATATTCTTACTATCCAGAAACTCTTACACCCGATTCACGTAAATATTGTCGCTGTTCGAGGTATCCCCAACAAAGCACATAATCATTAACACCTGCGCAAGCCATTATCACAAAGGTTAAGACAAAAAATGCACGCAGCCTGATACGAACAACCAACGCACACTTCACTGCGAAAACCGCCCGCCATTATCACAAATGTTAAGACAAAAAATGCACGCAGCCTGATACGAACAACCAACGCACACTTCACTGCGAAAACCGCCCACCCGTATCCTCAACGGTGTGGTACACCCACAAAACAATAATTCAGCAAAGGGTGAAACACGATCATAACTCGGGAATCGAACCCAAGCAGAGTGGCGCAGGAATTGTGCCCATTATCAGGCACCACACAGACAGGGCAAACGACAACGCCCCGTCAAATGGATCCGCCCTGAGCATGGGTTTACAAACAACTCCTAACACAAAATAAAAACACATATACAACACAGGGTAAGTGCCACACACCATTGCGGAAACTCAAATTCTAATTTCACAAATGTGGTGCGTGTATTGTATGTAAACTTACAGGCGTGCGTTCAGGTACAATAACAACAAATTAATAAGTTAGTTTACAAAGAAAGAATCAAGTTACAGGGATATGGTAAAAATTATTACAAAATAACCAAAATTAACAGTTCCACCGCTTGTGCCATATTGACACTTTGTCGGCCACGCAAAACCAAAACGACAAAGATAACCGCAGAAGATTTATGATGTAAATATACGACTTTCCGAACTGGAAGCAAACCTCCAGAACGTGCGACCCAACAAAACACCTAACGGAAAACTCACCAAGTTATGTGCGTGCCGACCGAGCGTCGAGGTAACAGAGCGGAGGTGGCAACCTTCCCAAGGCGGCGGCGGAACTCAGACTGCCCCGGAGGCGAACGACTGGGAGCCAGTGGAAAGTATAGGAAGTGGGAGGGCCCGAGGCACGAAGGGAGGGGAGGTAACGAAGAAGCCCGATGACGCCCGAGCTGGGCCGACGGAGGCGGGCGCGCACTTCAAGTGGAGCACATAGTCCAACGTGACACAATTTAATCCTGGCCGCTCTCAATTTGCACTGATAATAATGCTGATAATCTGCACAGTCTTATGAAAGTACACAAAAACATTGAATTTTCACGTAAGTCGAGGAAAGGGGTGCTGTCCCAGCACACTCTAATTAACTTTTTCGTGTTAGTAAAAGTGTTGAGTCCCCAGTCACTTGCTTCCATTAAGTTAGTACTAATACAGGAGGATCGTTCTGGTATAATGGATCGAGTGAGTAGAGATTTTTGTTAGAGCTCATCATAGTGGATCGATCATTATTGGTAATGATCTGACATTAAGTTCATGGGCTATTTTCATTTTCTCACTTAGTTTTTAACTCTGAATGTACTTACTACATACAATCTTTATTATGTTATTCCTTTACTTTCTAAATTTTACCTCTCACCTTTTGGTAATGATATATTTCTTTCAAGTGAATGCCTCTAACTATGGTTTATTGATATGTCAGCCTACTTTCCAATTGCTTGTGAGCTATGACCCTCTGTGCAGCATTTGTTAGACACTATATATATATATATATATCAGAAATTTGCATGTGTGGAAAATTCCAAATAATGTGAATGCTCACATCACAATAATTCACGTTAATACTTACAGTTGACGCCCATAGAAAACAAAAATTTTAAATTGTGTAAAAGTCTCCCAAAGGTAGATCCGTGTCCAAAGTCCAGCCCGCTTACGGTAAAAAAAAAAAAGTGAGTTTGGTTGTTTAATCATTCCGTCCAGTTTAACACTCCTAGAGAAATTTCTCTCCCGAAATTCTGAAAATTGTCTCAAGCAAACAACACTGGCCGAAATGTGTGGACCCAGCACTATGAGTGGCAGGTATGCTCGTATGCTCACGACTCTTGCTAGATGAGGTCCTACTACCTCTGTACCTTAATTCTCAATCTTATTCCCAGCGCTCATTAACTGGCCCTAAACACTGCAAAACTCCTTTGACCAATCACAGGCCACTCTTCAAACAATAGCCGCCACCTGTCACAGTCTCGCATACAGCATTTATTTTCTTAGGTACAATACTTTTATTACTAGGCTTACCACACATTATGTACACCTTAATTATAAACATAATTTTTGCCTGATTTACAATATTATAAGTAACACATAAATATGGATTTAATTTAGGTTTAAAGTGCCGTAAGCCCCTTCATGACTTTAGTTAATTCCCCCCCCCCCCCCTACTTCTTGGCTAGCCAAATTTGTGTTGTACATGCATTACATCAGTGCCTTTGTTCCCGTTGCAGTTTTATGATTTTTATAACTAACTCTTGAGTTTTATAGGTTGTAAATTTTTTCATTAATAGTAATTAAATTCGTTAAAATTATGTCAAAGAGTTTGATAATGAAATTGAATTTTCACACTTTATACAAATTATAAATCTCTTTAACACGTACACATTAAAAAGTAATGTACGAATCTTAACAATGAACAACATATAACAGTGGAAAGAAGACAGTTGCATATCTGCGTGTTTTAATCTTATAATGTTTCTGAATGTCTTTACATACGAAGGGCTCAGGGATCATGAAGTTGCCTGTATCTGCCATTATAGAATACCATCAGTTTGCGAGTAGAGGAGTTCTCATTTGAGGAGGCATAATGCTTCAGATCGCCCAAGGAGGTTCATTCACTGATGACTGCTGTAATGTATAGTAAAGTTTCTTCTACCTCACACATCTTTCCGGGATGTTGTGAACAGTGACATGAGCGACAAGGCTATAGCTCGTTATACAGCTACATTTGCTGGACTGTAAAGAGAGTTTTTCATATACCTAAACAAACATGAGACATTGGCAGCGTGCCGCCAGCCACAGAAATGGCTCATGAACAACCCCACACTTTGCATGAAAGAGATTGTGCACATCCTTGGTCGCAAATTGAGTTGGGTATATTGTCTATTAAGTACTATATTTTTCTTGCCAGCTACCTCTACAGGGTGATGTTGAATAAGTATTACAAGCTGATAGGAATAGTTGGTAGATGAGACAAAATGAAAAACATTTTATTTAGTCACACCTGGCAGCAAATGAATGTCTGTGAGCTCTGTCAATGTGTAACCTTCCATGGTGCTGTGTGTTACTGCAGTCGTAGAGTAATACCTGGTTCACATTTATGCTGATCACGCTGAACAAACCAAGCGGACAGAACAGATGCTGTGGATAACCTCGTGGTTGTAGCTAGGTTAGAAAATATTTTGTTTAAAAATAAATAAACTGTGCACACATCTTCAAATAAATAAATTTTCACCTCCACTCTTCCTGTGTTGCTTTGTTCGGCTTGGCTACTCCACGTAGAAACTTCTGGGTAGGCGTGAGCTCAACTTTTCGGCGCAGCTGACTGGTTGACACACCCTTCCTCATGGTCTGTTCTGCGTATATGTGGACCAGGCATAAATAAAGTACCCAATAGAGTTCACGCAATGTTAATCTGCAGCCCGCAAATTTTTCTAACGAAGTCCAAGTATCCCAACCTGTTAGAATCAAAGTTACGTTTACTGAGTGTGGTCATACTGTGTACTATTGATAGAATCAGTATAGCTCTGTTTCTGTCATTTACAGCTGGGAGTCGCTGGTATCGTCATATTACTAACGCACATACATGAAATTTTCGACTACCTAAATTATTTTTCGGAGGAGCAGTTTATAAGATTTTTTTAACCTAACCAGAAGATGTGTTAAAGAAATGTTTAAATAGTATGTAATGCATAAGATGGTCAACAAGTATTCCTCAATGTTTTTTATCACTTATTTCTACTTCAAACATTAATTTGCAAAAGTAAAACAAACTTTTAGTTCATTGTATTTCCTAGGCATATTTTCAGATTTTTAAATGCTGCTGATTGATAAGAAAACAAGCATCTGTAATGGGAAACTGTACGAATTTACAAAATGTTATGAAGTTAACCCAAAATAGTGATATTAAATTAGCGAAAAAAAAAAAGGGTATTACAGCAGATGCTGGCGCAGCTAGTACAATATAAAATTGAATATTTTTTGTTTCTTTATCTTCTATACATTCCTATGTCATTCATCCATTTGTGATGAGTACTCCTGCGAAGGTTTCTGTCAAACACCAAAGGGGAGAGGGGTGCAAAGCTGAGTGGAAGGGGAGAACGGGGTACCCAAAAATTTTAGTGGGAAACACTTTGGCGAGTTGTTGTGCATGCGTCTGCAAATGTTTATAATTTAAAAAAAATAATTTGGGTTGGGGTAAAAAAGAGGGATGACAGGCAGAATGGGTAACCCAAAACATTGTTTACATTGGTTTCATTTTCCAAACATTTATTGAATTGAAATAAAATTTTTACCAGTATTTTATTTATTTTAGTGATATTTTTATTTTTGATGAAATATATTTTCGCTAGAAAAGTTTTCAAAAATTCTTATTTTTTATAATTTAGTTGATGTTATTTTTCAAATTATTTTATGTCTTACAAATCTATTCATATTCGGAAAAGGAAAAGATGCACATTTATTTCTTTATAAAATGTAAATACTTATTTTTGATTAAATATTTCCTTATTTTTATTTAAGCCACAATGGTCAAATGTTAACTTGCCTCTCACCTAGGCGACCCAGGTTCGATCATCTGTGGGCTCGGATTTTTTGCGTGTGGAAAACATGGTGGACGTTGTAGTTGGCCAGGTTTTGGTTTTTGGGGAAATCCAGCTTCCCCCGCCTCTACACAGTCATCTCACCACACCTCTCCCATTCCTGTGGCCGGGAGGGCAGGCCTGTCTCGCTTGTCGAGCAGCCGGCCCAACCTTCACCCTGGCCTTACCCCTCTCACATTGTGTCCTTGTCAGAAGGCGAGAAACACATGGTGGTTTTCATTCTATTTCTTTATTTGTATTTAAATGTTCATCTGTGTTTGAAAGTGTCATGATATCAGTTTTGGGATAATTAGTTTTGTTGTAACTTTTTATATGTAATTATGAATGCATAAAATGAGATTATGTATTTTACTGTATAGAAATTACTGAAAATGTTTATGTAAGACCAATCAAAACAGAGATGGATTATTAGATATTATTATAAGAAAATCCATCATGATAGAATATTCTTTGCCCTTCCCTCTCTTTTCTTGAAACTGGAATAGTCTCTATTTAGTACACATATTTGTTAATACAATCTGTGAATTCTATTTTGTTTTAGAAGATTGCTATATTTTCTCTCATTATTCTTTAATACAACCATCTCTGTTTTATTTGTTTTTCAGTATGCCGTGCTTACTGCTCTACAAAATCAGCAGGTTAGTACTGAAAAATTACAAGGTCAGTCACTGTAATTACAGGGAATTTCCATAACTTTTTTTAATCTCGTGGAAAAGGCTGTATAATTGGCACAGCCCATTTGGTATTCCTAATTTTTAATTTTAAGTTAATTACAAATTATGAAATACATTTGAATGTAATGTAGGTTACATTTTATCAAACCCTACCGTGTTATAAAAAGAAACAGCTGTGTAGTAAATAATGTCACAGTTAATATCAAACCTACTAGAAGGAATTTCAGAGTTTTCTTTTCAATGCCCAGTGCAGTTCATGGTGTTGATGAACATTCTCAAAAATGTGATTTTGCATTAAGGGTGAAAGTAATGGAAAATGGGATTTGGTTTTGTGACAGTTGTTGCAACACACTCGCACCCTGTCTCGCAGGTGGTAACTCCAAAGCTGCATGTGTCAACTGGATGTTCTGACGGTGGCCAGGGTCTGAAGAATTCGTAGGTGGATTTAGTCGTGAAGTTTCTTGCTGGACAGTCTCCTGCGTTTGGTGAGGCAAGTTCCGTTTACCTGTTTCTGTATCCCTTGGAAGAGTATCCAGTGCTGTGTTGGTGTGGTGGGGAGTACATGCACTGGTGGTGCTCATAGTGTGTGTAATAGGTTCGTAGGATTCTGCTATGAATCGCCGACGAACATGGTCGGTCGAGACGTTTCTAACCATGATGTCATTCTCTAGTTTGACCTGGTAGGCTCGCGATCCTAAGTGACCACTTATTTCTCCTGGTACCCAAACCGACTTATGTATACCATGTTGCAGCATCCAGATGAACTCACCAATTTGTAATTTCGGAGATGTTTCTGATGCAGGTTTCCACACTTTGCAGGCCGGATGTATCTGAGTGAGATGAGTGCGAAAGTTCCTTCCCATGAGCTCGGCAGGGTTTTTCGCAGTGGATGGGGACGGACAGGTGCTCATAGCCCATAATGTGCATGCAACCAGAGCGTGAATGTATGAATCTTGCAGTCTTAACAGCAACTTCTTGACTGTTTGCACGGTGCGCTCAGCAAGACTGTTGGAAGCAGTGTGCCAAGGTGGAGTGCACAAGTGACGTACACCGTTCCATTGTAGAAAGTCATTAAACTGGTCTGAGGTTAGCTGCCGTCCATTGTCAGTGATCACCACCACTGGCTTACCAAAGTCTGTAAAGATGTACCATACATGTGTAATGAGGACTGCAGCGGATAAATTGTTTAGATACCACTTTAACACTGGGCCACTTAGAGTATGCATCAATGGTGATCAAGAAATAATGTCCTAGGAAGGGCCCTGCGTAATCTAGATGTACACGTTTCCAAGCCTTTTCAGCTCGTGGCCAGGGTAACACCACAGGCCGTGGTGGTGCGTTCGCTGTAGACTGGCAACTCTGGCAGTTTCACTTTATTGGTAATGTCAGTGTCACCGTTCAGCCACCACACGATGCTGTGCACCATCGCCTTGCTGAATTTTCGCCTTGATGAAATTAACCAAATCTAAGACTTCTTCCCTCAACGCTGGCGGAATCACCACGCGCTCATGCCATAGAATGCAGTCCATTTATATCGACAATGATTCCTTCTTTGAGAAGAACAGAAGTAATGCGTCAGGTACTTTAGCTGGCCAACCTTTGTCGATGCATTCTTTCACCTGACGAAGCACGGCATCCGCGTCTGTGGCTTGCGCTAGCTTTCGGGGCGGTAGTAATCGTATGTCCCTAGCACCTAGTAGGTGTACACCAGCAGGTTCAGGGAATTGGTTCACGTCAAGAACCGGCAGGGGAAGCCTACTTAAGCAATCTGCATGGCCCACTGCCGTTCCTGGTCGGTGATGTAATGCATAGTCGAATGAGCTGAGCAGGAGTGTCCATCTTAACATGCGCAGAGACAAATCGAGTGGTGTGGGCCGATCATGGGCAAAGATGCCCAGCAGAGGTTTATGATCGGTAATGATAGTAAATCGTCGATATGTCAGGTACGGGGAAAATTTTTTAACTGCAAATATGATAGCAAGTGCTTCTCCGTCCACCTGAGAATAAGCCTGCTCTGTGCTAAACAGTGTGCGTGATGCATATGCAATTGGCAGGTTACCTCTATGGTATTTCCAGAATGGGCACATGGTACGACGTGTGCTAGTTATGCGCTAACTCGTATCGGAGATGCAGCAGCCGTAAGAATCAGTGGTAGGTCAGGGTTATAGTGAGCTAACACCTGCTGGCTAGTCAACGTATCTTTGACTGATTGCAGTGTCTCCTGGTGTGTGCTAGACCAAATCCATTTTGTCTTCGGGTCGAGCAAGCAATGTAGGGGTTCCAAGATAATAGCCTTGTTCTTGAAGAATCTGCCGTAAAATGAGATCAACCCTAATAGCGACTGTAGCTTTTGCTTGGTTGTATGGCTCGGAGTATTAGTGATTGTAGCAGTTTTCTCCAAGGTGGGATAGATGCCTTCAGCATCCAGTCGGAATCCCAGTACCTCAGTAGAGGTTGCTTGCCACACACATTTGTCAGCGTTGACTTTGAATCCTGCGTTGCCCAGCACATGTAACACCGTAATATCCTGGTTCTGTACTCTGACACTGTATCGTCTTTCACGTATATGTTGTCTTGGTAGGCCACCACACCTTTAAGTGGGCCAAGCAGGCCGTCAATGACTTTCTGGAGGACGCAACTTTAACTCCGAAGGGTAGGCGTGTAACTTATGTACCGTATTGACAGTAAAAAATGAGAAGTGTCCTCATCCACTGGAATCTGCGAGTAGGCTGCTTCAAGATCAATGGTATCATAAATGCCACCACCTGCCAACTCAGATAAAACTTGATCCACCGTCAGTGACTTGTATGTATCCGCGGATATTGCACGGTTCACCGCTCCTTTGTAATCGGCACACAAGCGTAATGTACCATCCCATTTGAGTACTGGGACAATAGCGGTGGCCCACGTCCCGCCTGGTTTACCGGAATCCAAACCCCTTGGTTCATGTTTGCAGCAATGCCTTCTTCCATCTTGATTGTCAAGGCAAACGCAACAGATTGTGCTCTTTGATACACAGGGGTTGTAGTTGGGTCAACGTTGATGTGCAGGGGTGGTCCTTTGTAGCAACCCGTACCATGACCTGTGACTGCTGGAAGACCCATAACTGTGCGTATGAAAGCCTTATGAGATATATCTTTGTTGGACACCGATGAATCTTGTGTCAAACAATGCACACCTTGGAGCAATATATTTAAGGGCTGGAACCAGTTGCGGTCCAGTAATTTAGGGCCAACAACTTGGACAACAAGGACAGGTAACTTGCACGTAATCTTCTTGTACCGAACCATAGCCTCGAATTCACCAGTGATGGTTCTAAGCGCAACTGGGACATGATGCAGTACGGCGCTATCAGAGCTAGCAAAACAGGTTGAATAGGTGTCCATATTAATGAGTGTCCGAGAACAGCCAGAGTCTACTTCAAATTGCACCACTAGGTTGTTGACCTGTACGTGCACCGAGTAAGGTTTAATATGCCGCCCTAGTGACTGATCCTACAAAAGAAATAAGGTTTCATCATGAGGTAGTGATATATGGTCATCTGAGTGTACCGCCTCATGTGCGTCCATGTGTATCGGCTCGTGACTATGTTCCCCTGTCGACGCAATCGTAGTTGTGTTGCTTTGCATGAAATTGGCTAGCCCCATGTCAGTGGATCGTAGACGGGTCCCACCTGACTGTTTGCACAATTTTGTTACATGCCCAGCTTTTCCACATTTTGGACATTTAAGTGAGTTGCGAGGCACCGGGCATTTGGCAATGGTGTGACCTGCCCTAGTACATCGAAAACAAATGATTGTATCATTGAGAGATTGACTACGGTGGTGTGGCAAATCCCACCGGCGATCAGGACGTGCAGTATGCAAGTTATGTATTTCTGCTATACAAGAATTCCTAACCTCCAACATATTCACTTCAGATTGTTCTGCCAGCTGCACTACATCCAAGGCCTTCGCGGCAGTTAAACCTTTTTCCGAAAACAATTTGGCCTTTAAATCTGCATTTCCTAGCACAAACACGAATGGATACAACACAATTGTTGTTGCCATACTTTCGAATTTACAAGATGTGGCCAAGCGTTTCAACTCAGACATATAAGCAACTGCTCTCTCACCTGGTAGTTGTCTTCTGTTAACGAACTTGTTAAAGGATACCATAGGGTTAATTATAGGTGCGATGTTGCTGTTCAAGGCATCGGTGAGCTCGATGGGAGGAAAGTTCACGTAGTGTCTTGGGAGCAGTCCACTCTTTCAGATCATGCACAGTGTAATCGTCCATTATTTCAATCAATAATCAACGTTTTTGCTCTGCTGTCACCTGACCTTTAGAATCTAGCCAAAACTAGAAACGTTCAAAGTGTTCAGTCTACGTCTCCGGGCAGGAATGGTCGTATTTTAGAAACACAACCCGGTAATTATTCACGCATCCTTGTCGCCATTCTAGTGTACAATAATACAAGTTGGTGAATTCCTTACATACTTTAATTACAAGTAACGTTTACATTTCTATTACATCATGTTCACATACATAGTGCGCCGCGTACGTCCACACAGCTGCCTATATTCATTGCTGCCCATCTTGCCGTGCTGCACGTACCAAGTGTCCACAACACTATTAGAAGGAATGTCAGAGCTTTCTTTTCAATGCCTAGTGCAGTTCATGGTGTTGATGAACATTCTCGAAAATATGATTTTTCATTAAGGGTGAAAGTAATGGAAAATGGGATTTGGCTTTGTGACAGTTGTTGCAATTATGTGTGCAACCTATCCAGTTTTCTCTCAGACTGACAAGAGAGACTTGGTACAGGAGAGAGAAAATATTTTGATATCTAAAATCTTTATTTTGCCATGAGAGACAAAAAAAGTGCACTGTTGAATTTCAAAGAAGTTGCTGTCATACCGACCAGCGTAGTACTAGACTGGTTCTGTCCTACCTCATGTAAGTGCACGAAGGGGCTGCAGGAATGCAACCTACAAGATGCACTGTCCCACGATGTACAATTTGTGACAGATAAGTTGGATGCACACTCACATATATGAGTTTGCTTGCTTGGCCCTCGAAATCGCTCAGTCTTGATCTTGTGAACCCATCTGGAATGCTTTCAAAAGGGATGTGCACTTATTGGATTCTGTTTGAATTATCTATAATGTATTGTGGGAATCTATGCAGGTAGACATTATAATATAATTTTCAGACTTGTACTGTAGCTTAAAGTAAAAATAATTGCTTAGTACTCAGGTGACAAATCTGCTTCACTGCTCCACAGAACTGTATAAATTATTTTATTTGTGCTAATGAGATGCATTTGACATACACTTGCTTCATAATCACTATGATAACAAATTATAAGAATTTTACGACCAGGCTTAGAATACCACACTTTTGTGTATTATTGCTTCTTGTCCTACTATTCGTGCAACTCAGAATAAAACTGATATACGTATCTATTAACTTAAGTGTTATAATTTACCAGGTTTTTACATCTGTGTATTTTTAATAATATTTCTGTGGCTTCAATGTTGCAGTTAGGTTATATCCAGTCTACAATTAGCTATAATTCAACATTAGTTAAAGAATGACTCATCAATAAAGTAATATGATGGCAAAATCAATAAATATAAGATTTTATTGTCAGTGGCGAGGCATTACAGTGTTCCAAGACAAACCGTATTGGTCCGACTATCAGGCACATAGCCAGGATTTGTGTAAAGGAGGGGTTTTGACCTGGGTATTTTGTGTAGGAACACAGACAACCTCTTTAAAACCCCTGGGAAAATTTGAATTTTAAGGTGCAAAATAGTGCTGTTTTTGCTGTTTTCATGACTAAACATTGAATATGTTACTGGTAAAAATATAAAATTTTTAATATGAAATTTTTTTTTCAAATTTTATTCCTTTAAAGTTTTTTTCCACAAAAAATTTGGCTTTTACGGTTCAAAATAGTGCTATTTTAACAGTTTTAGTAACTAAAAATAGAGTATGTGTTGCTGGTGAAAATATTTAAAAATGTTTAATATCAAACGTTATTAATTTTCCATCCTTTCGAAATGGGGGTTCGGGGGTTCCTCCCCCGTGAAAATTCTGGAATTTAAGGTGCAAAGTAATGTTTTTTTAACAGTTTTTGTACCTAAAAATTGAATATGCTAATGGTAAATATAGTAGTAATTTTTAAATATAAAATATTTCCATTTTTTCGTCTTTTTAAAGAAGGGGGGGGGTGCAAAATTGTGTTATTTTAGCAGTTTTCATAATTAAAAATAGAGTACCTGCTACACCTTTAAAATGAGAGTTCGGGTCCTCCCCTGAGAAAATTTTTGATTTAAGGGTACAAAATAGGGCTATTTTAAACTGTTTACGTATCTAAGTATCAAAATTTTCACAAATAAAAATATTACACAATTTTTAACATTACTGTTTTTCAATTTTTTGGTTGGCTAAGGGGGGGGGGGGGTTCTGACACCCACTAACCTCCCCCTGGCTACGCCCCTGCCGACTATACATTTAAAGCACATATTGCATTTGTGTTGCGGAGACTGAGGTGTGTTAGTGGAGAGTTAGTTCCATACATCATACACTCTACTAGCTGTGCAGTGTGGTTGCGCCTTTCGGTCAAATGGTTTCACGAATAACTTAGAGTTCTGTAAATTCATTGCTATTCACTGATTGCCCTATAACTAGCCACACTTTGCTATTGTTACTATAACGATATGTTTGTTGTTTGATTTACCAGAGTTTTCATGGCAAGACCCATTGAACTTGGAGTCACAGCTGACGGAAGATGAAGTGCTCATGCGTGACTCGTTCCGTAGTTACTGCTCACAAAATCTTTTGCCTCGAATAGTTGCAGCCAACAGAAATGAAGGTAACAACACATTTTATTTGGTTTGAGTTAGTGTAACTTGAGTGTGACTTCTGTTCAAGTGTATTTAATTCATTAATGTTTTTGCCCAGATGTTAGGTATTCAGATGACAAATATACAAAATGTTGCAAAATTACCAGTCAATATTTTGAGGGAGCAATCCTAACACTTAGAGGAATAAAAATATTATATGAACATGCATTGTTTCTGTTACAAATGGATTAGCCAGGAGAACCCACAGCATGAGCTAACAAGAGGGTCTCCGCAGAAAGCTAGTCAATGCGCCAACAGTTCCGCCATTTAAGGCAAGCTTGTCGAGCAGGTTGCAGCATGACTCGGGTGTAAAATGCAGTTTACATTTACTATGGCCATCACACTGCTAATTCAACACTTTAAAGATGCTTTCGTCAACAAATTTCCTGCCCTTCCACCTGCCTAACTGCTTATATGTAGACTACACTGAGTGTGTTGATTTTTCGAGCTGATAGCTGATAAAACATTAAGTCGAAAATGTGTTTTCAATTTTTCCCAAAAGAAGGGAATAGTGGGAGAAATACTACTGTAGTCCTAAAATTAAGGGATTGTCAATAATAGCTGTGATGATATTGAAGCACACAAATACTTCTAAAACTTCTCAAATTAGTGAAAATCTCACCATACACCAAAGTTTCTAATATTTTGCAAAAGAAGTTGTTAGAGATTTAATTTAAAGGACAAAATTCTGCGTTAAGAATTACATGAATATATAATCACCACAATAACAGTTTCCACACCATTGTGCACAGTACAAGTGAGTTACATATTCTTACATTATGAGAACAAATAAACAAACAATTGGTAATTGTACAGAATAATGGGTATCTTAGAATGACTGCTCAACTATTTGAGATATTTGTATTTGTTATGTGGGAATTGCTTAAATTGTTATTTTCCTCTACATGCTATTTTAATACATCCCATTATGCATTTTTTCATGATTTTACAATTTAATAAGTGTCACTCCGTTACTTCATTACAACACAATTAATATTATTAAACATCAGCATGTTACAACATATTAAGTTTTAATTCACCACATTACATTATGTTACAGAACCCCCCCCCCCTCCTCCCCTCCGCAATTTTGTCCCACACATTATAACTGCTTCACAGTGTGTTGAAAAGAAAGACCCACAACCCCAACTTCATTCAGAGTTCGTACAGTCCTTAAGAAGTCCTTAATTGTTAACAGTCATTTTAAGGACTCTTAAAAAGCCCTTATTTTATCAGATAGTCCTTAACTCTTTCGTTGCGGGATAAAAAATTTTAACTATGCCAAGAAAGTGTAAAAAGTTAAAAAAAAATTGTTTCTTTGTAAATAATTTATTTTTGGTTAATTTTATGTGAGAAAACCACATACATAGTGTTTACAAAGCCATTTAATTCGGTGTTTGACTAAAGTCGAATGTCGCAGTAAAGAAGTTAAAAGTCCTTATTTTTGCAAGTTTTTTTTTCAGTCTTGTGTTTGTAATACTGCATTTATTGCATAACTTACTACACACTTTTTATTATAACCTTTTGGGTTCAAAACATGGGATACATAAGGTGACAGAGAAATTGTTTTTGCTTCTGAGACATGGAGACTTTTTTATGCTCTGGAGACAAAATCCTCTTTTATGCTCCTGAGACAAAGAACAACTTTTATTCTCCTGAGACAAGGAACCACTTTTATTCTCCCAAGACAATAAACCACTTTTATGCTCTTGAGACAAGAACCACTTTTATGCTCCAGAGACAGTGAACCACTTTAATGCTCCCGAGGCAGAATCACTTTTAAGCTCCCGAAAATCATTTTTTCTAAGAATTCATACGTGAAAATATAGTTTGTGTAAGGTACATGAGGGCGTAAGATACTGGAGTAAATGCGATATTCATACTTAGTGTTTATAATATTGTAAATTATTGCAAAATGTATTTGACTTTCACTTGTTTTGGTTCATTATGCTTTGCATTATGCATTGATAAACGTGCTAGAGTTAACCCATATTTATGGCATGCAACTTTGGATCTATTATGTGAGGAGGTGACCAGCAAAAAGAATCATGTCACAAAAAATTTGAAATGGAGTTATTGACCCAGAAGTCATTTACACATCCTGTTCAAACGTTGCAGGCAAAAAAAATTGTTCCAATGCCTTTAAATGGTCTGAAAGTATAGTTGTGCGTAAATAAAATCATGTCCTTCCGCTAGTTCCAAGCAAAAAAATTCAAGTTCCTCACAGCCAATCACGGACACATTGCTGTGATAGGTAACCTTTCATAACAAAATCACTCAGAGTGATTCTACCCCACTTTGTTACCATATTTGACCTGTGGCAAATGTTACGCAAGAAAGGATGGCCAGTACAAAGATGTATGGTTATTGTACTAGAAAAGATGCCATTGGTCCACCACATTTCACAGAACAAGAAACAAGATGTTACTAAGTTGCTGCAGATAATGTTTGGTGAGGATTGGGAGAGTGATAACACCCTTGTATTGTACAAACACATTCTATTAGCAGACAACCATGAAGAGATTGTCTCAGATGGACATGGAAGCGAGTGTGAATGCTTGGAAGACGATGTGAGTATCCATATGTGAGAATAAAAAGATGGAAGTGAAGATGTAAAAGATAGTGAGTTTTTTTTTGTGTGAAGACTAGCATACTACGTATAGTAAAAAATTACATTTAATTTACCAGCTGCCATTGAATACCAACTAGGCCTACTGTGCTGTTCTTTGTGATAATCTAATAGCAATGTTTTATTTCCTTTGTTCTTTTAAGGTACGGTATAATGTATTTTTCTTAGTTATTATCTAATTGCAATTGTTTATTTCCATTCTTATGCACTTCAGACAAATGAAATTATGTCCTACATGTTCCTCAAAATACAGTCATTTGGGGTAACTTTGTGCCGGTCAGGACAACTTTGTACCACCAGCATAATTTAAGTTCAAATGAAATATTTCAGAATTTAAAAATATAGCTATGTTCTAGATGAATGAATTTGTTAATCTTGAAGTTTGCATAGTTATTGTTTATTGAATACCACATTGCTATTATATAATATAAAATGCCTGGTACAATGTTACCCCAAAATTGTACAAATTTACCCCAAACGACTGTATATCATGTCCAATGTGTCCAGCCAAAAAAAGATCATGTTAGTTTTCTAGAAATAAGATATTCTGATTTGCAAAATGTGCTAAATTTGTATTTCTTGACACTACTTTACCACTTGACACACGTAAAATTTGAAAATAGCTTTGTGTTTCAGAGAAAACAGTTTTTTTTTTTTTTGCATCTCCTGTAAACTTGTATTTGTGTGACATGATTCTTTTTGGATTTTGCCTCCTCGTGTATGTATGGATGTTTTGGTGTCCGGTGTAAAATTAGTTTGTGTACCTAATGAGCATCAGACAAAGCTTCAGCAATCAACACTGCACTGTGAATTAACTGTTACCAGTGCTATCAGACTTATATTTGTTTAACGTTGTTTGTATATAATAATTTTACAATTCTTTCATGAACTTTTGTGTTCTTATCATCCATTAAGTTTTATTTATGTCATAAAAGTAATTCAGTCCTTTCAAAAAATCCTTAAAAATATTTAGAGAAGTCCTTAGAAGTCTTTATTTTTTCTATACCAAGGGAGTACGAACCATGTCAGTGCAATAATAGGTAACTTGCATTTTTTAATAACACTTATCTTCAATTATTATTCATAAATGGCATTACTCACTGACAGACTGACTGACTGACATATCAAGCTACGGCTCAAACTGCTGTACCTTGAAACGTAACATTTTGAGGATGGGTTCCCCTCAAAGCGTAGACAAACACAAAGAAGAGATTTTTTTCTCGAACTTTAACCCTTAAGGAATAGAAAAGGGAAACAATGTTTTGTCCGTGAATTGTCGATATAGCTCAAACCCTTTGTTTATTTATTTATTTATTTTATTTAGTAGCACTGTCATGAAAATGTGTACTAGGCAATTCCAGAATTTTATAATTTGACTTCCAATTCAATTCTGTATTGAATGACGGATTTTACAACAATGTATTTAGTTGCAAATTCCCCGGATTCAGAAGTATTCAGATGTAGGCAAGAGACATGTGAAATATTGGGGGTGTAGTTTCCACTACAGTTGCACATTTGTTGGTTTTCTTTTTTGACTAATTTCACATGTGCGCACGTATTTGTGTACGTCTTTTTGTACACTTTCTTTGAAATACGCTTTTTTATTTTTTTTATAATATTTAGAAACTCCGAAATGCCTACCTCCATTCAAAGTGCTGTGATGAGCAGTTATAATTTCAGAAACGTAGTACGTAGTTAGGTACTACAGTATGATATTTTTCCCTAATGAGGTGTGTATTTTTTGGTAATAAACATCGCCATTGGTGGTGATTACATAACGGTGGGCTTCTTTTCTGTCTGTAGGGATGCCTTATCCGGTTCCATCGGTGCTAATGTAATATTTTTAATGTTTTAAGAGCATCCTGTATCTGATGTGAGCTCTAAAGGTGTTAGTTTTCTTAAAGTCTGGGATTTATCTCCGTTGCTGAAATTAAGAGACTAAGTGCTGAGAAGCAATCAAGGGCTCTGTTTAAGAAATAAAAATAGTTTTCAATGCTTTTAAAAATAATTTAGTTACATCTTTTCCAGACAATGCACAAGCTCTAGATGAACAAGAAATTATTCCTGCTAGTAGCTTAGTTGAAGATTATAAACCTCTTAATTGATAAATGAAAAGACAAAAGTAGGATCTCTGACATGGAAGATTGTTAAAAATAATGAGTTTATTGCCCAGTTGTCGAGAATTCACTGTTTCTGAGCTTTTGGTTAGTGTGACCAGAGAACTCATTAAAGAGCAAGAAATACTCCCAGACGTAGGAAAAAAAAAGAGGTCACACAATTAGTGAGGAAGTAATCCAGGTTCTCACAGACTTTTACGAAGTAGATGAAAACAGCAGAATTTGTCCTGGGAAAAAAAATTGTGCTTCAGTTAAAGTAGAAAATTCAAAAGAATATAAATATAAACTGTTAACTCTTAGTAACTTACAGGAACTCTTTGTAAAGTTCAAACTTACTCATCCAGACTCATAGGCTTATAGACTTATAGGCTTATAGACTTAATAGGCTTATAGACTTATAGGCTTTTCCAAATTTTGTGTGCTAAGACATGAATGGTGTGTAATTGCCGGTACATCAGGTACTCGTTCAGTTTGTGTTTGCAAGTAGCACCAAAATGTCAAACTTCTGATGGAAAGGACATCAATGCATGTAGATTACAAGGAACTTTTGGCAACAATGGTCTGTGATACAGAAAAATATGAGTGCATGTTGGGTGACTGCTTGAACTGTCTAGATGAAAATCAGTTACTTGAAATGCTTGCAGTAAAGATAGAAGAGATGCCAGATCTAATTGTCAACAAACAATGGGTTAAGACTGACAGAGCCAACATGATGTCAGTAGTTCAAAGTACCACTGAGTTCACAAAGTCCCTTGTTGAAAAACTTTCTGCTTGGAAAAGTCAACATTATGTTGCGTTGCTAAAGTTCAGTCACAATATTTAAAAGCAATAAAGGAAAACCTGGATTAAATGCAGTGCAGAGCGGATTTTTCAGACAACTATAATTTCATTGTTCGATACAAAATTCAGAGCTTCCATTGAGTGAATCAGTAAGCTACACTATATCCATTTGTGTACTATTACAAGTCAGAGGGACCAGTGAAATGCTGAAGTTTGTGTGCAATGAGAGATAATTTACATCACAACACAGTTACATTTCATACTTTTCAAAAACATCTACAGTCGAACCCCGCTACTACGACATCGGCAACTACGACAACAACGCAACTACGACAATATTCTCGATCCCCTTCAAAAAAAATTTTAAAAATTAAAATCGAAAAGTGCATGTATTAAAAATACTATTTAAAGTAGGAAAGATGTTTTAAAATACGTCTGTAAGCGTGCATAATAATAGAGGTGGTGTCCGTTAGTAAATAAGTCGCAGCTATTAAAGAAAAAAAATCGGCGAAACTGAAATACATTTGCGCAGCGCGCCTGGATAGGTAGGCCACGCGCCTGGTAAGTTAGACCGTGCACACAACACCGAAGATAAGCAGGTAATGTGATGACGCATCTCTCTTCCGTCCTCTTTCTCCCTCACAGTTTCTGCTCCTACTCGCACCACGTGCACTGTCTACGGCCTACGCGTAAAGGCTGTTCACGGTAAAATGAACACTTTTGAGCGCCTAGTTACTGTTTTCTCTCGGCCGATTTGCATTCTTCCGTCGCCTATTTATGATAAACATTTCCGTTTTTATATTAGACATAGCGTATATTTTAAACTCAACTGAAATTTTATGTCCGCGACCACTACAAAATATATTTAAAATAAATACGCTGAAAATATATTACCGTGCGCTAAAAAATTACAGTTGCTACATTCAACACTTTACTTTACTACTCCTGACACCAAAAATATGTCGCGTTACATTCACGCAACTCATTTTCCTTGTCGACAAGAAGTTGTGTTTATATTTCTGTGGTTTATTTTTATTTTCTGGTGAGCAGAGAAGTCGAATTAATACGTCTGGGGTAGGTATTGTTTTTATTTTGGTCTGTACGCAGTCGGCAAGTTACGTCGCGCACTGTAAATTTTTCGTGATTTTGAAAAAAAAAAAAGGTTTATTATACTGTACAATCCTGTAGAAGCGTTTAACGTAAGAGAAATATAAGTATCGAGCGTTTAAACACTTTACAATCGTAACATATTTCCAGTACGCAACGCTAATATTATACTACACAGACAGGCAGTCGCCAGTCAGGCACGAGCTGTGTCGTAGAGGCTAATGGCGCATGAAGCGTCCCAGTGGACAGCTCAGAAACTAAGACTAATAGCTCCGTCAGAATGCGCTACAGTACACAAGCTCTTTAGTTGCCGACGCCTGGCACAGAGCGCAGCACACTCGAGTCGATATTCGTCACTCGTGCCGCTGCGGGCCTCGCGCCATCGCCGTTTTCAATTTTATTTCTATCTTTCAACACGAATTGGGGAGGGTATTATAGACTTATCTAGTATCAAAATCTTCAGAAAAAGTCAGCGTTTAATATAAAAACATTACTTTGTTTTAAAAAACCGTGTTATTAATGAGAGTAACACTGATACACGGTATTAGACTTGAACAAAAAAAAAATTTCGGCAACTACGACAACGACGCAACTACGACAAAATTCTCGAGAATTATCGCTTGTCGTAGTTGCGGGGCTCCACTGTAGTTAGTTACATCAAAGTTTGTGCACCATCAGTACTAAATGTTATATAATTCAGCGATAGTGCAGCTAGTCAGTATAAGAACAAAAAGAATTTTATCAATGTTTGTCATCATTTCAAGGATTTCCATTTTCAAGCGGAATGGAACTTTTTCGCTTCTGCACACGGTAAAAATGCATGTGATGGCATTGGTGGGACAACAAATTGTGAAGCAAGCAAAGCAAGCCTTCAGAGAGCTTTCAGAAATCACATTTTGTCACCAAAAGAGTTGCATAAGCTCTGTTCAGAAAATAGCCCTGGCATTTAATATATTTTTATTTCTGGCATGCCAATGAACAAGAGCTAACGGAAAGGTTTGGAAAGTGCAAAGTTTTGCCTCATACAAGAGGAAAGCACAGGGTGGTTCCCCTTGATGAAAACAAGCTCAGATGCTACAAAATTTCAAATTCTGATTATTTTGAAGATCGTGTGACTGAGCCAAACATTCTAACATTTGAAAATAATGACTTCATTGCATGTGTTTAAAATGCACAATAGTTAGGAGTTGTACAATAATTAATAAGTAAATATTAAAAACAATGATATGTTGGTAAAGTTCTTCCATCCTGCAGAGCCACAAACATCTTTTTAATTATTAGCAAGTGATACTGTCTGGGTGCCAATCTCCAAGATTTTAAGAAAACTGACACCTTTGGAGCTTACATCAGCTACAGGATGCTCTTAAAACATTTAAGAAACATTGTCTCACTACTTCATAACTAATGTACAGTAGTTAGAAAAACATTTACTGCCTAATCACAGCCACTTGTTGCAGTTGAGGTGCCAAGTTGAAGGTATTGATTTATAGCGATATGTCAAGTCCTGTAACTTCCTTATTAGTGGAATATCAAACTTGTAATTTTAACTGAATGTTGTTTTCTTATAAGGCATTGTATGTAGCGAATTTCGTAATTTTTGAAGCTCCCCCACCAGAGACATAATACCTCAAAATTTGATAAACTCAACCAAAATGCAGTGTTTAATAGCTTATAAAAATTTTTGGGAGGAACTGAAAAATTCAAAACGTTGTAAGAATTCTCATTGAGTAGGTGGGAATTCAAAGGAAAATTGTCAGCTCTGATATTGTTCCCCTTCCTTAATTTTTTTTGGTTCAAATATGACTATTTTCATTCAAATTACCCTAACATTAAAAGCAGCATTTTAGGAATATGGAGACGGAGTATGGTAAATGTTCATCAATCAAATTAAAGCTTATTTCATTAGTAACACACTGGTTTTTATTTCAAGCAGGGGCGTTATTTAGGGAGGGGGGGGCAAATGCCCCCCCCCTCCTCCGGATTTAAAATTTTAAGTGCATAAAATATAATTTTGTATTTTGTTATTTAAATAACTCTAAGTTAAGCACATAAAACTTAAGTTTTATTATTAATGTTTCTAATTTATGTATGCTTAATTAATAAAAACGATGCAACAGGGTCACCGTCGCCAAAAACAAAAATCTTGTCCCCCCCCCAAGAAAAACATGAAAAGACGCCCCTGATTTCAAGGCTCTAGCTCAAATAGGCATTATGCTGTAACTGGTTAAGTAATTATAATTTTGGCATAAACTGCTGTGTACTAAATTGCAAAAATGGCTGTAAAAAAAAAAAAGACAAAATAATTTTAAAAAATTGGGTTCGAAGTACCAATACGTGTAGGAATATATGTGACATGTTTCGTAATTTTTAAAAATGGTCATGCAACAAATAATTTTTTATTGGGTGATTTCAATTGGAATGACCCTGCCATATTTTATTTGTTGGTATGAGTTGTAGGGTGAACAGGAACATGCCTGTATCATTTTTATTTGAATGCTCTTCAGCAATTGTTTTAGTAATGGGGAGGTGTAGTTAAAGGAGGTCTTTAATTTGATAAATAATGTTAAAGGGATTTAATTGGGTTCTTAAGGTAGTATTTAGGGGTTTCATGTCCGTTGCAGAGAAAAATGTTTACATTAACATTGTAGTTGTATGATATTGCCCTAAATTTAATTTCTGGTGTAACGTCAACATTTTTTGAGGGATCTGGATTTGTTGGTGTAGTATCTGTGTTTTGCTGAAATTCTGGGAGGAATTTTTAAGCATTTCACTTAATATTTACATGTTTAAATATTGTGCTGTGCATCTCCTCTAGTTTCTTGTATGTGGTATAAAATTATTCTCCGTTCGCTAGCGAGAAAGTGATCTTCCATTTTGTTTTTCCGTCCTCTGACAATTTTTTGCTTCAAATCAATAGTGTTTAAATGAAATTTATTTTTATTTATGCCAGAACTGTCAACTGATAAGCCAGTAAATATTTTGTCATATTTATGAATTAGTGTTGCTATTTTGTCATGGAAGTTTGTAATGAGTACTTGTCTATGGATGAAATCACAACTAATATTGATATATGCTTGTGATTTGTTTATGTTTAGAAAGTTGTGTCTGTAAGTGTGACCTGATATTTTATATATGAGTGTTGTATTATATATGGGAGAATAAAACTGTTCAGCTGCTGGTACCAGCTTAATGTTGTGACTGATATGTTTGAAGTTATCCGTTTCAACCATTGTTTCTCATTGCTGTTCAGATTTTCATCCAACTTGGAGAATGTGTAGTAACTTAATAACTTGAATTTTACATTGTTTTTGTTTATGACATGTATATATCTTCAAAATAGCAGCCATTATTTGAACCTTTTTTGTTCACATGAAGGAACTGTTTCTCAGAATTTTATTAAACTCAGTTTATGTGCAGTTCATTAGTAAAGTGACTAACTTTTATCTATTTTATTCATGCCATGTTCCTATTGTAAAATAACCACCATTTGAAAATGTTTTGATGAATTGAGGGGGCATCTCACCCCTTTGCAAGAAGAAGGAAATGAACCCCTTAAAAATCTAATAAGCCTGCCTTAAAACTAAAGGAGAGATGCCCCCATTTCACTATCGGACGTCATGTTAGCTGTCTTCTTAGAAAAAACCACAAAGCAAAGAATAAAATGTTTGTAATATACTACAGATACTTCTACAATAACGAAATGACGAAATTAACTCAGATCAACAAACATCCATTCATATTTTACAGTAAATAATTGTCAACTTACTTGAAAGAATCTCAGTCAAAACAAAACTACTGAACATTCGTGAACAAATGCCTGCTCACAATTCTTTGAAATGTACTACGGAACATCAAATTAGCTATCCACTTAGCTGTTCATATTCAAACTGCGATTAGTGCAGCATCTCTCACTGTAGGACATCTGTACTGGAATCACCTATTTTGTTCATACTGTATTCAATAATAAATTATTGTCTTTTGATCTTTTTTGATCACATGAAAAATCTGAAGAAAAATATTCCATAATATTATGATATTTGGCACACATTTAGTTTTAAATTAGGTAATATGACTAAAATGTTTTTGATAAAAATGTTTTGTCCATGCTGTGTTTAGTAATGTACGTATATATATATTTTTTTCACTACAGGAATATATAATTTTAATATAGATTTTAAGAACTATTGTAAGCAAACTTAATATTCAGACACTTTATTCTCACATGTATCAACACCATGTTATAAGATATCGTCAGTGAATAAGTTGTTTCATATTTTTAGATCCACTGGACCAATTTTAACTTTTGTGGTTAATTTGCATCCACATTGAGGAAAGCAGGCTCGTTAGTTATGCTGGTAACTTTGTGCTAATTTTTATTATTATTTTGTAATATAGTCGTTTAATAAAATATTAAAAGTTTAAATGTGTTCACAATTTGAAATTTTTATATTCCTGAACTAGTGACAGGTGGGACTAAGGCAATTAAAAAAAAAATATCCAAATAACAACAGACCAATTGGATTACGGGAGTCATCCGAGATATTCAACCCTGCGATTCCCTTGGTGGAAATCAACAAAACACTTAAACTAACGAATGGTAGTTCTGTGGTCTAATTCACTTTAACCTGCAAGAGTACATATCAAAACTTTTTTTTTTAAATTGAAAGGAAATGAGATGCCTTACAATCTTATTAGAGACTACCAACTAAGAAACAGTGATGAACTAAACACTAAATTCAGTTCACGAATTCTTTTTACTGCATTTCATTATTGGTTGTAGAAATCAACATTACATTAAGAATGATTTTCTAAGTTTGGCTAGACATGAAAACACTTAAAAAATCTGTAGCAGGTTGAGTTACTTCAATAAAAAAAATAAATAGACTTGGTATATAACTGAAATATGAAATGCCAGTTAAATGATTATTCTGCCTACGTTCGGCCTCCTCACAAAATAAAATGATACTCACAGCAGACTTTGCCTGCCAAGACAGCTTAAAACAAATCAACTACTTACTTGACCAATGTATCAGACTTAGTTTATCAATTACGCCTCAAATAATTTAATCTTCAATATGGAAATATGTATGTACAGTGTTTTAAATTATGATATATATAAAAAAAAACGAACGTGAGTCTTCATAATTACTGTTACCCATG
Organism: Medauroidea extradentata; assembly: GCA_003012365.1. Taxonomy (NCBI): domain Eukaryota; kingdom Metazoa; phylum Arthropoda; class Insecta; order Phasmatodea; family Phasmatidae; genus Medauroidea; species Medauroidea extradentata. The sequence continues at coordinate 47,399 of PNEQ01064879.1, forward strand.
TCTCCGCAAAACAAAACAGCCAACAATACTGGAGAAAGACCGGCACCAAAAATAAAATGTTATACTACATTGTAGGAATTTATACTACAAAGGAACAAACAACTATATAACTAGTTAACTTACATCTTATATGCTCTTAGGCTTCTTTGGCCCTTCCTCTTCTCTTGAAGACAATCAGTAACTACGGAAAAACACGCACTATCATTACCGAGGATGCAGATAAAAGGTCGAGTCCGACAACATACCTCGCGCTACATAGACCCACTGGCTGAATTTACGTTGTGATCATCAACAAAAGGAAAACTACTGATTGCCACTTAAAAAATTCCTTTGTAGAAACTGACTGCAGTGATGGTTCCAATTAACTAATGTAGAATAGAAAAGTCATTAACTATCAGTAGGAAAAAATTAGAAAAAAATCAATGTCTTAAAATAAAAACGTAAGTCACTTCACTTAATTACTTAACAACTAAACTTACAAAATGAAACTACAACTGCTGATTACATTGAAAGAAATTTTAATTCAAATTAAAATATTTCTTTAAAAAATACACAGTCATTAAAATAGGACTAATACATAACTGTATCAAAAATTTATATACACTTAATAAGTACTCTGATTCAGAATGAGTGAAAACTTACTGCCTTATAAGAACAGGGAAAGAACAGCTTTGAATGAAAAAAGATATGCATCTCAAAAAAGAATTAAATTCAGCCAAGATTTTGAACACCAAAAATGTCACTTCACAACACTATTGTGAGTTAAAGTTTGTTTCAATCCAGGCATACCTTACAAGGACTAGGTAAGGTTCTGATACTACAATGGAGTCTAATCTGCAAAAGATGAAGTCCACACACCACAATTTTTCAATAAAAAAATAATTGTTGTAAGCATTTTAAAAATATTGTTTCTGTAATGAAAGTATGCCATATATGATAATTGTATTAAGAGATGTCGTACTGTTAATACACGTTTACCTCAAAACTGAAATAGGTTGTTTGACAGACAACATATACAACTTACAAAATGTAACCAAGAAATAACTATTACAGTGGCTGAAAGTAATATGTGATTGCGAGTAATTTTTTTTCTATGCATTTATCACCTTATGTTCTAATATTCAATCTGTTATGTATGTAAACAAATATTTAACTAAGTCCTTCTAATAGTAATAATAATAATAATAATAATTAGTATTATTAGTATTCAATGTTTTTTTCCCTCTGTAAGTATGTATTTAGTTAATGATTCTGTTTGCACACTGCAAATTGTAAACCGGCCGTTGTGCTGAACTTTGATCGTGTATAAATAAATAAATAAATTAAATAAATAAATAAATAAAATAAATAAATAGTATAGGAGGCTGGTAGTGGCTATGGTTGTCTGCAGTTTTCGACAGGGACATCATGCGAGAGCTGGGAGCGGTGGGTGCCCTGGGCTGCACTATCAAGGGGTATGGCTGTGCGGGAGCCTCGTCTGTGGCATACGGCCTGCTGGCTCGCGAGGTGGAGAGAGTGGACAGTGCCTACCGCTCAGCCCTCAGTGTACAGTCTTCCCTTGTCATGCATGCCATACACGCCTATGGCACCGAGGACCAGAGGAACCACTACCTCCCTCTACTAGGTATGTGCACTCCTATAGTGCTAGTACAGTCAACTCTCGATTAACCGTTTTAATGGAGGGGGCCGAGGTGTCGGATAATTCAAAACGCCGGATAATCCGCCTGTACCTTTTTTTTGGCCCGCTCGTAAACAAAAAGTCTCTAAAAAAAAACCCCCTCACCCTTCCTAGCTCTATTCGATAAATAATGACCGCTGCCGCGGCCGTTACTAAATGTCGTCGGGCGTGTGTTTATTTTATTATAGTATTATGTACGTAATAATTTATAAGGCTGTCAAATATCTTTGCACCCTTAAGCACAGATAAAAATTGTAACAGACGAACATAAAACAAACTGTGGGAGGTAAACTAAGTTATACAGTATAAAGTGCGTTGAAGTAAAATATCTTTGCACCTACAGTATTATAAAAATAAACATTTCACAGGCACACATTCTACTTACGTTTGTCGCACATGCTTCCATTTTCTGTTGACTTTCCAGCCGTTTGAAAATAAAATTCACTTCAGAAAGAACCAATCTTGGCCCATTATCTCACACGTTTTTCTTATCTACGTTTATTAAATACGAAAACAAGAATTGAGGAAGGTGTGAAAGATTATTTAATAAACATTTTAATACACTTTGAAACACATTAATGCATATCTTATCCTTAAGCCCACGAAAATGCTGTAGCCATGCACATAAACAAAGTTTAAGTTACTCATCTTAAATAAGTAAAAACCACTTGAGACCTACACAAAACACATTTCCTCATCCTAAACACGCTAAATTGCGTTAGGCCTTAACAAAATATAATTTTAAACAAAAAAAAAATTGACCTACATACATAATAATACACTAATGAAAACTTGCCATACGACAAACAAGCCATGTCTACTTCGCTTGAAAAAAATCTTTAATGGATTTTTGTTGTTTTGATGCACTTTCTTTTTTCCTAATCGCGCTACGAATTTTTCTAACAGTGAGTTTATCTGCCAACGGTGTATCACTCTCTTGCTCTAAATAATTCAACAAATTTTCAGTCCATTCCAGCGCCGCCGAGTGCATAATACGTTTCTGTGGAATCAGGTCACCATCACTATCTTCCGATCCAGATGCGCCGTCATCTGATTCTCCTCCTGTTTGACCTTGTGCGCATTGTATTATCTCTGCATCGCTCAGCACCTCGTGACCTGGCAGGGTACAGTCCACCTCATACCATTCTGTAATACAGGCACTGTCAACATCTTCGCACCCTTCCATGCCACGTAAAGAAGTGGATAACTTTTCAGCCGAAAATTCTTCACCCTCGAACCCTGCAAAATCTTCAATTTCAATGTCTGGGAAGATTTTTTTTCCAAGATTTAGATATGGTTGTGGGCTTGATTGAGTTCCAAGCTTTTGACACTCCATAAATTGCGTCCAATACAGTTAATCTTTTCCAGAACGTCTTGAGATCAGTGCCCTCATCGATATGTCTCCTTAGAAGACTGCCCCTGTACAGTTTCATCGTGGCAATAACACCTTGATCCATGGGCTGAATCAGTGATGTTACATTTGGTGGCAAATATTTGACAAATATTTGTCCATCGTCCGATTTCAAAACGTCTGCACAAGGATGTGATGGTGCATTGTCCAGTAGCAATACAGCTTTTTGTGGCAGGCCTTTTGATTGTAAGTGCTCTTGCACTTGTGGCACAAAACTGTGATCAAACCAAGATTTAAAAATTTGTCAATCCATCCATGCTCCCTTTTGATTGAAATATGAAACAGGCAAATTAGATTTTTCTGTTCCTTTGAAAGAACGCGGCTTTTTTGCTTTGCCTATTACACAAAGTTTCACTTTGTGTGCGCCGGTAGCATTTGCGCAACACATGGCCGTCAATCGTTCTTTACTGGACTTGTGGCCCGGTGCACTACGCTCAGATTCAAAAGCTAGTGTCC
>PNEQ01064880.1:0-50915 GCA_003012365.1 Medauroidea extradentata
GTAGAGCCACGATTTTATGGTGAAAAGATTTTTGCAACATTTGGTTTCGATGCGTCATGTGCACGTCTACAGGTCTGCTACATCGCCCGTAGTTGGATAATTTTACTCTCACTTGCCTTGGCAAATTACAGACGTAAGGAGTCACAATAATCTTATTCTGATTGGTGCAGTCAAATGAGAAACGTGTCTGAACAAAGACGCGCTGCCAATAACCATGAAGCATAGATACCGATGTGCACGAGAGACACTGAAACAAAGTGGGGCAAAAATATTTTCGCGACAAAATGGTGGCCGTAGTCATGGGTTACTACATCATTTATTAACATACTGCTGTGTTCATTATTATAGCCTTCCTTCATTATGTTAACACATTTACAAAAACCAAACGGATTTGCTTTTATTTGTTATTAATGTTTAATTCCCAAACGATTTTGTCAGCATTTAACCTTTTCTTGACTAACTTACGGTAGGCTACATTCCGAAGGATTCATAGGGCTGTGTTTTCTGAGTACTTTTGTATAATTTGTGAAAGTGATTTTTTTCGCTTGGTAAGGTAAATAAGATTTTTCGAAAACCAGAACTGATATTTAGATTTAGGCTTTTCTATAGATGGAATATATTGATCAATTTTAGCTTGGACACAATTTGTTAGATGTTTTACCATACTGTCGACGTCATGCATGTTGTATATATGTTCCTAGTTGTGGTTTCTAAGATAGATATATACAGAGATAGGTAATCACCGTTACAATGATTTCTGTATTTTGTCTGAGAACGACTATTAGTTTTAGAGCTAGCAAAAAACATAGGTAGCTCTATATATAGTGCCGGATGTGGGGTATCTTCATCAACAAGGGGGTCAATTGACTTTGCTATATTATGAAAGTTTATGTTAGAAAAACGAGATCGAGGTGTTGATTCTGAGAAACAGTGGAATTACGTTGTTCTAAGTCAAGAACACTATTAGTTTCTAAAAGTGCCTGACCTTTTATTTTATTATAGTAGTGGCTAATATTTTGAGTACGTTTGAACTTCCAGTTAATACTAGGTACGTTAAAATCGCCTAATAGAATTATGGGATATTGATAGCGTGACAATTAAGTTTCTAAACATGACACATATTTATTAAATTCCTGTATAGTAGTTTGTGGTGGAATATAAACATTACAAGAAGAAATTTGCTTTGTTGGGATCTACCAATTTCTATCCATAAGTCATCGATATATGGGTCACTTTATATTTCAAATATCTGCAGAGAATGTGGGAAGTTCAGCTTATTTTCTACAGTTAAAACACCATCTCCTCGATTCATACTGGTTGCCTGCATATTTCGATCTTTATCATATACTACAAACTTATTTGTAAAATAATGTGAATTTATGTAATTTTGAGTTAACCACGTTTCTGTTAGACTGGTAACCGATACATTGGAAGCAACTATATTTTCTGAGAATTGCTTAGATTAAGTCCGAAGACCTCTGACATTTTGATAATAAAGATACCACGCATTGGAGTTTGTCATTAGCCTGTATTACTGGGTCCTCCAGACAGTTTATTACACTGTTCATCAGTATTTACAGTAGACCCTGCGTCATTTTGTGATATCTCAACGGTGGTTTTGTGCACTGCCGAGTCTGCCGTCGCCTCAGTGGTCGCAGTATCTACTGAACTTGACTGCACGAACAGCTGCTCGTTCTGAAGTCTTCCATAGAAAGGACTTATTAGACAGCCAGAAGGCCAGAAAACTGTATTAAAAATGCGGTCATATTCAGATTCTGCAACTGATACATAAAAAGATGAGTACGATTTATACCTATTTTTGTCTTATTACTTTGAGATGTGTTACTTTAACTTATTTACTGATATTGGACACAATGTCATTTTCCTGCACATCAGGCGCAAAACGAGATACAAAGATTGGCTTCATGCGTGGCCGAATTGGTTTAGATACCATATTGTCTACGTTGTTCCTGACACCTAGTTGCACTGGTTTTTTCCCCGTCACGTGTTTAGTAACTGATGACCCATTGTCACCTGACAGCTTTCTTAAGCGTCTATGCGCTGCCGTAAAACCATCCGCGTCAGCTGCTGGCGACGTGGAAACAGTTTGCTGCCCACGCGATCCGTCTGTCGTACGTGGCGGACACGTGGTGTTACTATATGGTACCTTAGAAACAATGTTCTGTACACGCTGGCTTGTTGCAGATGAGGAATTGCTTTTGTTTTTTGTTTGTGTTTGCCCACTTTCAACTACCTGACTGTATGTTTTATTAGATTTAGACTTATTTGCCTCAGACTGAACACAATAAATGAAACAATATGCTCCACTGTCTGCGGACTGCACACTTTCAAACATTCCTCGCAAGAGTGTATTTTCTTCCTTTAGTTCTCTGGCTAGTTAGAACATCAATTTTATCACACAGTACCTTGAACATCGACTGGACACTGTCGTTCAGGCAGTCCGAAGGCTGGGAAGACATGTTCACTTTTTCTGATGCCTCGAAGTTGGTTGTATGTAGTACCCGCTTATACGTATCCACTGGCTCACTATCTTGGTCTTCACTAGATTTGTTATTCTTTCCACGCTTTGGTGATGAAAAATTAAACATAGTTGTTTCAGAGCTACAGTATTTTACACTCGTACGTTTCGCCATCTTTCACGCCATATTGTATCCGGCACCGCGAGTGCAAACGCGTACCGCAATCTCCCGCACACTTCTCAAATTTTTACTTGCCGTAAAACGGCTTACCACATACTGTACATACGTCACTACTCGGGGGCATAAGATTGCCCTGGTATCCAACTTAAAAGGAAACACTCACCTACTAACTGAACAAGTATAATTGTAAGACTAGCAGGAGCAGTTGTAATGCACATCCTACTCCTATGAGTGCCTACTCGATAATAATAATAATAATAATAATAATAATAATAATAATAATAATAATAATAATAATAATAATATGTCTGGAAACATTTAAATTCAAGTGCCGACATTCTGCACAACATTCATAAAGAGATGTTATTTAGCGTATACTAACGAAATCCACTAAAATATTAAATTCTATCCAATGACCTTTGCAAATGGTCCGATGATTCAGCATGAGGAATACAGATGACCACATATCAGTGGTTTCGCTTAAATGTCTGACGAAACAAAAATACGATAACGAATGACTGCAGTCTGCCTAGAATAATAGGAACATTTAAGTATTGCATGTTTACCTGTCAAATTACTATAAGATAAATGTCATATGTTGTAAAGTTGTAATATCTCAAATACTATTTTATACATACGCTACGATAGAATTCAATGCAGGCTTCCATGGAAACCATATTGATACGTCATTACATTTTAATAATGTTAGAGCACACAGTGCGCATTATATAAATAAAACACAAATAAAATATATAAGAATATGTGTCTGACAATTACGTAACAGAAATGAACAAGTAGACCTAATATCAGTGAGATATTTTTCATGGAAGAGTACAATCTTAGTATCTACTAATTTCCGTTAAGTGTGGATACTTTGATGTCAGTGGTAACTTTAACCTACTCGGAATATTTATTTTAGTGCCACTAGGTGAAGAACAGACAATCTTTATCTCGATGGAGCAAACTTAAGGGTTTAAATATTTAACTAGAATTATTTATTTCTTCTCTAAATGGACCAAAAATAAATATTTTGAGTCGGTCAAAGTAACCTGCAGCATGCCTAACTAAACTTCACTCACACGTGTGTACTTTGCTGCTCTTGTCGTTGCTATCTGTAAAGGCTCGAGCAGACATTATCCACCGCTTCATCTCAACACTGAATCACTGTTTTTATTATTTCCCGCTCTCTGCTATGCATCACTTTTCCACTCCTCTGCGGGCTACAACCTTCATCTTACATTGTCGGATATACGCTGAGGGTCGATGTTTTCCAAATAGCCACTACACGGCTCTCGACTGTGTGTCGCCTCCTTACCTCCTCTTATATGCCTTGTCCCGCTGTCACCGCACCCCTGCGCTGTGAGATGCCAACTTAACTGCCGACTATAGTGTGAATTTTTGTGGCTTCATACGTTATCTGTTGAGTAGTTTACAATATATGATGATCTTTGATTATAACTTAAGGATTCTATGTTTGTATTAAAATGTGGCAGAAAAATACTAATTGTCTGAAGGAAAAAAAAGTAATCAGGTCTTCAAAAGTGTTCGCCTTATACTGAACTACCTATAACTCCGTAATTTAACAAAGCCTTCCTTCGATTCAGTGCGTAAGAAACTAATTTAAACTAAACTGTCACATGACTGGGGGAAGAGGGTGGGGTGTATGATTGCGTAGAACATTTACAACAATGTTCTGTCATTACATATATATGTTTTGGTAATTATACCAAAACATATTCAAAGTATTGAGATTTTTATACTCATAACTTTAATTTGGACGAGGAATTCTTTAATTTTAATAAGATCAACAACTGAAATCTCCTGTTTACGCAATGGTCAGTTTCCCTTTCTTACTGGGCTTGTTTTTAATTTTTTTACATGCAATTTTTACTGAAATTGTTTAATACTTTGTAAGTAGGCCCTTTTACTGTAATTATTTAGTACATATATGTTTCTATTATTTATTTACATGTGTACGTGACCTACGCTGGAATAATAACAGCGCGATAAACGCGACGCGAATAACAAACGGTGCCTGCCGATAATCGCCAAGGTTTGTGTGACATAGCGTGACACAAATGGCGGACGTTAAGCGAATTCCGAACAGAAAATATTTCTATTTTATTCGCGTTGCGCACGGGACAAAGCTGTAAAACGGAGTTCAATTTAGTTTCGAAATGTTGGTGAAACTGGTGAGTTGGTACTGAAATGCTTTTTATTTATTTTACATGGGATTTTTTTTTCGTTATTGTAAGTAAATCATGACATTTTTAAGCAAATTTGTAATTGTGACATTATTTTCACTTTTTCGAATGCCAGAGGGAATTTTAATTGTATTTATTGCAAATAAACCGAAAGAAATAATTAATGCTGTTAACACCTATGGCTGCTACACTCGAGGTTAGTACGTAGTGGCAAAAAAACTATTTAGATTTATGGTGTATTTTTTTTAAGTATTTGTCGAACTAGTGTTCGCAATAACGAGAATTTTTAGTGTCGCGTCCGTCTCGCTATTGTGATTCCAGCAGTACTTTTATATTTGCATATTTGTGTGTGACAAAACCTTCAGCCTTGGCGTTATTTCCCAATATGAGGTCAAAGGGTTGATAATAAACCAGCAAATAAAGTACAAGAAGTCTTTGTTCAGGCGCTATCTTACCTGTGTTCCTCTTGGGACATTTGAGTTCCTTGGTGGGCCTGGAACCATCGTGCGGGCACACACATATGTGTTTGTTCCCTGGCAGTCGCTTGCAAGCTGCTTCCACACCACATACGCCCGGTCTGCACGGCGACTCTGCACAGCACAACCACCATCACCGATTATACGAGGATTATTTTTTGGCAACCTCAAATGGACTGTAAAAAAAACAACGGGGTTGAATTATAAAATACTTGTACTGCCAAAAAATACATACATATTTCAGCCACGTTTCAACATAATTACCACAAAGATTGAGACACGTGTACCGTTGCACCAGCTTGCCAATACTCTCTACAAAGGAAGCTGCTGCGACTGAAGCAGGTTAGAGGGAAGGGGTACACAGTAGAGCTGTGTTATGATTGGCTTATTATCTCTTCATGGACATCCCATGAAGGAAGGAACCTGCAGTCACTACATTTGATGCACATCATACCACGCTCAGAATGTTTAATAGAACATGGTTCAGTAGGCAGGAGACAACTTATCTCCTCCCAAGTCACCTTACACGAAATATTTATTTTTAACGGAAAGTACTTCGTAAAGGATTACAGTAATAAATATATTCTAAAAAAATAACAAAACAATATTTGTGATGCTTGAAGAGATGTAAGAACACCCCCCCTCACACACACACATAACAAAGGTACACAGTTTAGATAAACTAACATAACTTTGGCAGAAGTATCTCCGCTGCAGTGAATTGTGTATCTACAGCCAATTAACAGCTTCTGTTTTCTATGGTTACCAGTCGGAAACAAGACGTACGAAGAAGCACAGACAAAAGACAAAACACAGGTACAAACTAAGAGGTTCATAAACACAAATAAAATGATGACAAACAAACAAAGGGTGATTAACTGAGGTTGACTATCGAAGTGTGACAATAATAAGAATAATAATAGCAATAATAATCTTAAGTGTTATTTGTTATTTATTTTATATAATTATTTACGTTTCCATACACAAAATAACACAAAAATATGAAAAATACTCGTACAGACGTGGATAAGCACTTAAAAAAGAATTAGACATTAAATAAATAGAAAAAAAAACATATATGTGATCTTAGAATTATTTTTTGCTATGGTTGTGTGTGGCAGACTTAAGTGTTTTATTGGATATACGCCTTCGCAAGAGGATATTTTTTTTGGTGCGTAAAAGGTTCGTTAGTTTCTGTTTCGCTTTGCATCTGAGATACTTATTGACCAGATTAAAGAAGGAAGAGTTAGCCTGATAAGGTCTTTGGAGATGAGCGTGGACTAAATCTCAAGCTGGACAGCAATGCGTATGTCCAACTAAACACTTCAATTAGTCATTACACACAGACTAGTGTGTGAGTGTAAATATTAAAGGAATGTTCAACTGTCTGCAGGATTACACGGAATTATGATTTTGTAAAACCTACTGCACATTGCCATATATTCGTGGGTTATTTTAGTACTACGGTTTTCCTCACCACAGAATGCAATCACTTTACCGTGCTATGTAACCTACTTTTACGCCATCTGAGATACAATTCTTCGATTAGAAAAGCTATCGAAGTCGCATCATTGCGACACTCCAATTAGTTTGGTTACCTGCCTTGCAAGACAGTCGCAATGCCTGCATATGTTTCAGGCAATAAATTTTTTGAATTGTAAACGGCAAAAAATTGACGTGCTATTTTCTCGAAAATGGTTCACTCTAGCACTTTCAAACAAGACTACCTTTTTATTACACTTTTGCTCCTGGTCAATGTTATGTAGTACAACATGAATAACAATGACGTGTTCCAGAGTTACAAGCCAAAACAAGACCGTTATAAACCCAAACTTAACATGTGGTTTAATTCGTGAGTCAAACTACGCGGGGTGTTTCACACTGTTGTGATCGTAGTAGCTTTCCGAGTTGTTCGTTATTAATTTGCTGACAAGTTGAATACCGGGAGCCATGCATTTGTAATCACGTCTTAACGTTGAAGCAAAACTTTAATCCCGCAGCAGTTTCCTCGCACACTCACTGAGCAACGCCGCACCGAGATGAAGCTAACCAAGCTTGGTGTCCTGCGGCTTTGATAACCACAGCGACTTTTATACTGCTTCAAACATACCCGGTATTTTCAAACAACAACACAAAATTAATATTTCAAGCCGTAATTGTAATATAAGTACGCAGTTTCTTCAACACTTAGTATATGGTTAAGATGGCACTTTTTAAGTCCTTGTTTTTTACGTACAGTCGAGTTGTTTCTTCCACGTCTTGTTAATATAAACTTAACAGTGCAACATACACAGTGTGATCGATAGTACGACATTTTTTAAAGTTAGTCTGATGTAGTAAGGAAATATTTTTAACAAGCTTCTATTAGCTTCGTATGTATGTATGCCTATGTATGTATGGCTGTGTATGTATATGTGTATGTATGTGTGTATGTTGCATGTATGTACGTATGTGTGTGTATGTACGTGTGTATGTTGTATGTATGTTTGTGTGTATGTATGTACGTGTGTATGTTGTATGTATGTGTGTATGTTGTATGTATGTGTGTATGTATGTTTGTATGTATGCATGTATGAATGCCAATGTATGTATGTATGCCAATGTATGTATGTATGTAGTATGTACGTATGTATGCATGTACGTATGTATGTATGTATGAGTGTATGTACTTATGATTGTACTTATGCATGTACGTATGCACGTACGTTTATGTATGTATGCATTTATGTATGTATATATGTATTTATGCATTTATGTAGGCCTATGTAAGACTAAAAAATTAAAATCGAAATTATAATTAAAATTATTTTATAAAACCAGGTTTTGTAGCAATATGAACTAGAAAGTTGAAAATAATTTTAAAATATAAATTGAAGAAACGAGAAGCGGAATCGTAGTTAGTAATTATTACAAGATCTAGAAAGAATTCCCCAACAAACTCTACAAACTTAAATATAGCTTACAATATCGAAACACAGTTATTTACGCTATAATTTAATTTTTTACTCGGAAGCAAAGCGTACTACCGCCCGCTACATAAATAAACGTCCGCTTATAGAATATCTACTCGGTAAAAAAATCCCATCGAATTATGATGAGTGGTTTAGATTTTATCAACGACTGAACATTCCAGTTGTTTGCTCGACACCTAATTTTCCTTACCCTTTAAGAGGCCGTGTCTCTTTTCTTGTTAAAATTGCATTCATTTTCGTATAATAATAGAAGATTGTGACGAATTACCTTTATAGAAACATTACATTTTACAATTAAGTGCTTACTATTGGACTAAATTGGTACTAGGAGTTATTTAGCCTTAATTACATGGATAGATATAATACTTTTTTTTTAGTTTTAAATAAGCTTAATTTTGCCATAATTGCACTTTAAAATTTCGAATACAATGTGGGTAATGAACGTTAAGGAAATTATCTAAGTTCCTATTGAAATATCTATAAATAAATCTTTCCAAATGTTGAATAAGCAAGAATTAAAATTAAATTAATGACAAGAGATGTGGCCCTTTTCGACAGCATTATTGCAGACGTAGCGCGATGCAGCAGGGTAGCTCGGTGCGAAGACAAGACGAGGACCAGACGGAGAGCACTTGGCTGGTCGTGTTTACTCGCCCCGCCAGGACCGAGTGGGTTTGTAAGAAGGGGGAAACAAAGAGGTTCTAAATCCGTTATGGAGCGGGGCTGCTGACACCTGCCACCTGGCGGCACTACGGGGAGGCTGCAGCTACGGCCACGACACCCTTAGCCATATCCTGCAGCATTCGCCCCCTCACTTCAAGCCGTTGACACGTGTGCAGTCTTGTTTCTACCTACGCTTACGCCCTTTCACCAGGGTGGGTCAACAGTCCTATACAGCAGGCGCTATACCCGCCGCACGGTAAGTTGCTACGTTTAGAAACGAAATATGTGTACTGTCGTCCGTACCGCTTCCGTACTTCTAGGCCTCGAACGCATCCACATAGGCTGCCATCTTAACAGAGTACTGTATCATTTCGGCACGGCTGTAGCATGGGCGAGTTCGAGGTTTTTCGATTTACACCCCAGTACGGCAACGTAACAGAACCACCACTGTCGTTAATAGTTAATATGTGTCAGAGAAGAAATACATGCTTTTCGAAGGGGAAACTGTAGGCCTACTATTAATATAAAATCACTCCTATGTACATTTTTTTTTATCTCTTCATCGTATACATTTGCTAGCTACAGCTTCAGAAATTACATGATTATAGTGCGAGAACTCCTTCGATACGTATTTGGATGATGAACAGTGGTGAAAGGCAACTTAATGAATATAAATGCAGGTTTGTATAGATAGAACATGTTAGCCTATATCTTGCTGTGACCGTTATTGTCAAACCAAAAACCGTTATTATAAGTAAATCGAAGACTGAAAATTTGGACTACTAATAGCATATTCTATGCAATTATAAAATTGTATTTATTTCTAATATTTACGTATCTGTAAACGTAATGTTACTGGAATATTTTAAGTCTATGTATTCAGAATTCAACTATCGTGTATGCCATAAATAAAAAATATCGGCCACCACCGGGACATTTTTAATTGTTATTCGTACATACATGCAACAGAGGCTCTGATCACGGGTTCTCTGTATTACAGGTCACACGATTCAAAGAAGAAGAAGAAGAAGAAGAGAAAATATACGTATACCGTTATGGCTGCTAATTTATGCGGGAAATAATCGGACACAAAGGGCCGAGGATCCTTAAATAGAAACTTTGACTAATTAATCAGTGGAAATATTGCTGCGGATTCCCGTCGTACTTAATGCATGTCAAAACGAGGTGATTAAAGTAACTGGCTTTTGTTTTCGAAACTTTTGCTGCCCACCTTCCACACGCTGCTGTGGAAGAACCGAAACTGCGATGTAGAATAGTGTGTACTATATAAGTGAACCTGACTAAGATGGTTGCCTGGCTGACGCTCGAACTGCTTGCAGAGTGTTCGGAGTTACGTTTTTCCTCAGAGATCGATAAACGTGCGTCCACAATGCTTTTCCACGAAAAGGAAACACGCTTCAGACTACTTGTGAATGTGACTTTTAAGACACAGCGCACATCAGCCTCAAACTTGGCTAAAATAAGCTATCCAGACGGTTGTTTCTCAAGACAAGTATCGAATCCATTCGAAATTGAGCTCTACAATTATATTTGACTTTGCTACAGAAGTACATAGTACTGATATGATTGTCAGTGATCAAATTTTCATGTATGGAAATATGAAATATAACAATTTAATGACAAGTTATACATACAAAAAAAAATTATAGTGGCCACAAAATATTTTGTCAATATGGACCTCACCGAATTTTCTGTAGTGGTTACAATTTTTTTTTGTAGTATGGAGCAAAAAAAAAAAAAAAAGAACAACAAAAACATTTGGAAAGGCCGACAACGACAAATTATTTTGTGGCGGCGGCAAAATCTTTTTACAGTTTTTTCCTGTGTAACGTGTTGTAATGTCAAAAAATAATGAGTAATTGATGCTCAGTTTACTAGTGGTTTGATTGCCTTCAAATGTAGGCTGGAGAGAGAAGAGAAAACTTGCTACAGTAATACTATTCATGGAAATTTAATTATTATTGTTCCTAAAAATTTCGTTGTTTTTTTATTTTTCATGATGTGTCGGAATACGACAGCTGAAAATACCGTTTACATCAGTCAAAGCACTAAGAAACACGTGTGAAACACGCGCACTGCAGTTCATTGGTTTTAAACAAACACGGATAGCAAACAACACTGAGCTAAATACAGATTTTGAAAACCACGATGAAAAGTGAAAAAGTGAAAACCTCCTATGGTGGTGAGATTGGAGGAAGCTACTTCGTATTTGGCATCAACGCGAGACGGTACAGTGTATAAATACTAAGTGCGATAATGCACTAAGCTACCTGAATAGCTCGGTAATTTTGAATCTCTCTCTTTTAATTTTTTTTTTTTTTTTTTTTTTTGGAAAAATATAATCTACGACATTTCTCGCAGATCAGCGGGTACCTTGAATCCCAGATCTCGCCTCTCTCCTAACTCGAATATTTACGCAGCATCACAAAACAAATATGTCAGTGCCGGTTGGAATATCCGGTTGTTGAAAATGTACTTCGCCGTGCAGAGCGGGATAAAACACAGAGGGACGCGTCCTCGGCTAGTCGGGGCGTTTCAGCTCGGATAACTTGAGCGGATCGTGTTTCAGAAATCCCGGGGCTAAAATTGCGCTCCACTGGACAGCAGAGCGCCCTGGCGGGAGCTTGTCCCTCAAATCCGTTGGCGAAAAATGGGTGGAGGCAGCGGGTTGTATGAAAATATATCGTATTCTTTAACCGGGAATGTGAGGTAGCTATGTAGATGCAGGGCAAAGATAGCGTGATGGGGAGGAAGTTAGGGTGGGTTTACAATTGAAAATTTAAGCGTTAAGAGTGTAAGGTAGATAAATAAACGCTGAAAACATCAATTGATTTCTACGCTTTTTTTCGAAGCCAATGTGAATGACATTCCTAGATAATGGTATTTGCCAACTTTATATGAGTAAATATTCATCCAAAATGACTAATTCGTTACGCGTGATCTCTTGCGCCGCAGTTAAATGCACGAGGTTCCGGCGTCAGAGATTGTGCCTCAGAAGTTCGTAACACTAGAAACAATTTTGTTTAAAACGTTAGCTAAAACTATTCTCTAGGATTGCTATTGTTTAATTTTCGCAAATTGGCTTCAAGAAACGTACAGATTTATATTAATGCTTTTAGCGTTGAATTATGTACCATGCCTTCTTAAGGCGCATGCCTACTGTCTGTGTGTTTGTGTGAGTGAGGGCGATATTGACAGACTCATCGGGTGCGGTATCGCCTCTAATCAATACACTGAATCGGCGTGCAATGGCATCGTACATCACTCGCCTGGATGACACATTCAGTGATGACCCCGTCTTTTTACTAGTGGAAAGTTTTAAGCCAAGTCCATTGCATTTTTCTAGAGTAGTTTAACACGAATGCCATGAGTAGTTTTTCAGTTAGAACTGGATGAAAAAGCTGTATTTTTTTGCATTGTTGAGAGGCTACGAAAATATATTCTTAATTGACGTGGTTCTTTGAAACTAGCTTTCCGTCTTCTATTGAATTGTATTTTCTTTTGTTACATTG
The DNA here is from genome assembly GCA_003012365.1 of Medauroidea extradentata. Lineage (NCBI taxonomy): Eukaryota > Metazoa > Arthropoda > Insecta > Phasmatodea > Phasmatidae > Medauroidea > Medauroidea extradentata. Next base: position 12,509 of record PNEQ01064880.1, read on the forward strand.
AGACAGTGAGCACGTGTGGAATAGTTTCGTGAAAAAGTATGTTTAAGAACACACTGCAACGCATTTTAAGCGCGTGATAAGCGGTGCTCTTAAGAATTATGCAGCGAGCGTTTCACGTGGCTGGGCAGACGGCCACCTTAAGTATTAACAGATCACAATGAAATTGTCAAGTCATGATTACAGCAAATGGATGAAAGTGACAATACTGCCATCAGAAGGTGGTGATGTGACATACAGATTAAGCGGGAAACTATTATTTGACAAGCTTTTAGCAGATGATAGTATTCAGTAATTTCAGTCAGACGGGGATATGTGAAAACAGATGAAGCATTGATTGACCTAGCTGTGTTAGTAGATTTGACAGTTGGATATATTTATCTGAGTTGTAAACGCGTGATGCGTCGCCCTGATTGTTTAACTGGTTTCTTATCCAGAACTTTTACTTAAAGTATAAAATATAACTATTTTGTTTAACACTCAAGGACAAGGAAAGCTGTGCTGGAAACCACCACATTGAACAACGCACTTTCAGATCTTGTGTACGTCATAACGCATAAACAAATGCTTAACTCACTCATAGATATGTGACCATGTGGGCATTACTCTCTTCCGCTCTATATATTTATGTTATATATACAAGCATGTGTATATATGTTTCTTTATTGCCTTCGATGGCCAAAAAATCGATTATGCAAGTCTATTTTGAGAGTATTGTTTACCACTTTCAAATTTCCGCTTTTGAGCCGTGGGAACAGCAGAGCGATAAGGGCTAGAGTACCACGCTCGACGAGTAGCATATCACATCTATTCACAGCGAGCTAAACTGAACTACAAAGTTTTCACAGTAGCCTAGTTTTTTTTCTACGGGACTATAAGCGGTGACCCTAAATTTTATTTTTGGAAGTATGTAATAATGGCGAACCCATAATTCTTATTTCGCGTTTTACGAATTCAGGGGGAAATTTCGGAGTTACAGCAGTAAAGCCAGTTTTGTCACTTTGAGGATATATATATATATATATATATATATATATATATATATATATATATATATATATATATATATACTGTACAACACCGTTCATGCACCAAGTACACTTGCGTGTCAGAGGACCACGACAGACGGAGCTTTAGGGCGAACTTGAAACGCACATCAAATTCCACATCGCCACAACGAGCCAAGCGCTGGACTGGCGTGCAATATACCGCTAATCCATTTTTACTATGGGACTTAAAGCGGCGACCATATAATTTTATTGGTGGAAAATCTGTAGTAAAGTTCAGGTCGCGTTTATAACTGAGTTTATCACTCATGCATCCAATTAGTGCATGCTGAAGCACGACATTCTAAAATACAGTTTTTAGCTTTGCGAGCGGCTTCGAAACAGTGTTTTTAATCAACGTTGTGTCTTAAGAATGACATTCCGTAGTTGTCCGAAGTGTGTCTTATTTTCGTACATTGGCACAATTGGCGCATGTTGAATAGTTTCATAAATAAAACGTATTTCGACAACACTGCAACACATACAATGAGAGGAAAGAGACGCCCTTAAGACATGGCTAAGAATTTCAACAACATTCTCGCTATGATTCTGAGTCCTGTACAATCGGTAGACCTTGACGCCTTCTACCTTTGTCTTTTGTTTAAGCAATTTACGTTGTAAAACCAAACGGCTTTTATTGCACCAGTTATGTAACGTATAACGCCCAAACGTTTACTAGATTCAGCCTATTTATACCAAGATGTGAGGTAGATGCTTGAGCAAGTAACTCTTTTGATACTCGTCACTTTTGACTTAAGGAAAGCTCGAAAACTGCTACACTCTCAAAGAGGAACTACATTTAATATTCGCCTTAATTTACTCACATAACAATGTTTTTTCATGAATTGTTTTTATTTTTCTTAGTTTAATTTATGAGCCGCGCCTTAACATAACATAAGGCTGGTGGACGAACATTTATGGAGAGTCCATTATGAGTAAGTATTCAAGAATTCGCCTGAAAGTAGAAAGGGAAAATTGTCTGGGAACAAATTTATTTCTACCAAGAAGTGTAGAAGTGAGGCACGACTAAAACACTGCACGGCATTTACAAGGTAGACAAATTAGCTTGGAAATATTTAGAAGCTACGTTTACCAACCCAAGCGGCTATATTCTATTCGTGAGCTGTTCACAAAAAAAAAAAAAAGACCAGCTCTAATGTCCTTGAAAACGGCTTATTAACTACTTATATATTGTGAGAAACGAGGAAGTTGCTTATATTCTAAAGAAAAATCTTTGACATGCATGCGAGAGTATCAGAAACTCGAGTAACCGTTTACACGCTGAAAGCAAATAAAGAGTTATTGTATATTTTGTGAAACCAATGAGGCAACACACAGAACGCTGCAGAAGAGCCATGTATACTTCTGGAATGAGTTCGTTACACTTCTGTGTATGTCGTGAAGATTAATGAGGCCGATGGTCCTGTATGTTTGTGTTGGCGCGTTGCAACGATAAGGGCGACCTTCGCATTTGGACCGAATACTCATATCGCATCTGGTGTCGTAATTGTAAACAACTCGGATGTTGGTTTGGTACACAGCTGGGTGGAGCCGAGTGTAGATAGCAAGACGTACAATCCTGAAAAGGAACTGTAGCTATGGACGTTGTACTCCACAGTCATATACAGACAAATGCATATAAACATTCCTTATTAATACATAAGCAACTGCTCTGAACAGCTTTATTTTGAGTGCGGAGCATTATTAATTTCATTCGGAAAATAGTTATATGTATATTTTTACACTGGAATGCTGATAAAATTGGTTAACTTTGCCCAATTTTAACAACAAAATTGATATTTACACTACATTTGAAGCGTAACATATTTGGCCACTCAGTATTATAAACGTTGTGCCCATATAAAAAAAATATAAAACCAAGAATCTGCTATTGTGTTTTATTCAGCAATACATGCAGGAAAATAAATAAACTCAGGAAAATAACTGCTCCTAGATAATAATTTGGATTTAGTTATGGAATAATGTAGTGCAAAAAAGTATAATTTTCAATTTATAGACATAAGATATAAGGAAAAAGTTGTTTCTCAACTTTGATGTTAATGATTTCGGGAAAACGACCAATGTTCACAGGTAAAATGTCTTGAATGACCTCATGGCTTTACAAAGAGCTTAAATGCGAACAAGGGAATTCGTATTACTCATTCTCTAAAACAATCTTTTTTTTGCTGAATTCCGAACTCTACATTATTCGTAGTCAGTGACACACGCGTAACGTTATCTTTGGCTGTGCTCTTTTTGAAAAGAAAAAAGGGTATATATGAAAATTTTCCAGTCTTTTGTCTGTCGAACCAATTTATTTTACACTATATATCAGTCACGTGCGGCATTTATTAATTAAAAAAAAATCCTATAGCGTTTTGTGGGTGCAGGATACGTAGGCATGATATACGAATAACAGATATGCTAAATTACTTCCAATATCATCACCAAACGACGTTTTTATATAAAAATCATACTTATGGTAAGAATAATTAAATACCGTGTTTTATTACTGCAGCGAGTTTTCTCCGTCAAAGTCCCTCGTATTTACAACCAAGCTACTAATAAACTGAGAATCCTGGAATGAAACAGTGCGTAAAATGTGAGAAAGAGACAATACTGATGATTTTATAACGGTTGAAAGCAACTTCTGGCTGAAATTTGCAGGAATGTCAAGCATTTCGCATTTAGACTCAAAGCTACGAAGATGTCTCTCAAATAAGAGGCAAACTTCTGGCTGCAGTAATCTGAATGACCCAGTCAAGTAGGGAAATGTTATTCTACCAGAGGAAATCATGGGAAAGTTACTGAAAGATGCTGTGGTAATGTTCCAATAACTATACTAGTACTCTATTTTAAACACTTATAAATATTTTTGTTTTGAATTCATAGTTAACACTGTATAAAGCCAAGTAGGAAGCATCACGTAATTAAAATGTAATTGTAGCGTTCGATAACGGTTAATAACGCTGCTAACTGCAGTCTTCCTGAATCCCGTTAAGGGCGCGGTCTATCGCAATTTTCATCACCATTTTTTATTTTTTGTTTGCACCAGATTTTTTTTCTTGTTTTAGACACAAAATGTGACTAAATTTGGCTCTTATGAATTTTTTTTATCTCTCATAGTTTTCACGTAATGGTTTGTTAAAGTCATATTTTGCATGTTTCCGTTTTAACGACTACACTAAAACCAACTGATATACCAAACTAAAAAAAATCACAGTGGATAAAACATTGCAGGCTACAATGACGTGCTCATAAAATTAAAGAATAAACTTTATTTGTATTTTAAAAAAAATTATTGAACTTTTTAAATTTTTATTTTCAGTTTCAGCAATTTTTTAAAATTCAAATAATTTTTATTCTTAAATTTCATGAGAATGTCATTGTAGCCTGCAATGTCTTTATCCACTGAGATTTTTTTGAGTTTGGTATGTTAGTTGGTTTTATGGTAGTCGTTAAAACCGAAACATGCAAAAATATGACTTTAACAAGCCATTACGCGAAAACTATGAGAGATAAAAAAAATTTCTCAAGAGCCAAATTTAGTCACATTTTGTGTCTAAAATAAGAAAAAAAATATCTGGTACAAACAAAAAATAAAAAATGGTGATGAAAATTGCGGTAGATAGCGCCCTTAAGACTACGGATTTATATTAATGCTGTTTTTTCCTAATATTAATTTTTTTAAATCTCAAAAGAGATAAGGTTTCGTAAAATTGCTACATAGATTTTATAGAAGTTGTACGTACTATATAGAGGCCTCGGTGGTCGAGGAGTAGTCCGACCGCTTGGCTCGGTGGTTAGCGCTCCTGGCTGCTGTGTAAAGGGTCCCAGGTTCGATTCCCGGTCGGGGAGGTGACATTTACAGTCACTTCCTCGGGTTCAGGACTGGGTGTTTGTGTTCGTCTTGTCTGGGTGCCACACGTCAACATACGAAATAAAATGACTGGGGATTACATGAATCAGCCAAAATAAAATTAAGAAAAAGGGGGTCAGACCTTTTGCCTCCCACCAAGGCGATCCTGGTTCGATTCCCGGCGGGATCAGTCCCCAGATTTTCGCATGTGGAAATCGTGCCGAACGATGCCGTTGGTCGGCGGGTTTTCTCGGGAATCTCACGTTTCTCCCACCCCTTAATTCCGGCGACTCTCCGCACTCACCTCAAGTCATCCCTCACCAGCCCTGAAAACTTGATGTTAAGCGCTGACCATAATGTCTCACTCACTCATTATTACAATATAGCCTAATTTTTTTTTCATACCAAAAAATTGTACCATTTTGTCAAATTGTCGACTAAAAGAAATTTTCTTAAAGTCAATAACTAACCAAAATTATAAGTAAAAAATCGTGATATAAAAAAAATTAAAGCGTCTGTGTAGCACTTTTACAAAATGTTTTCTTTTTTTAGAATTAAAAAAAAAATAACAGTCGCAAAAACATCATAAGTAGGAACACGTGGCATTAAATGTACTTCTGTAGGGAAATACAGACGCCAATCTAGCGCCTTGCGCATAGAGGCTATGAGGCATGCGATGAACAAATAAGAGTCTGCCTTACAGCCCGCGGTCGATAGCGGTTGTTGTAGTTCAATATCACGAAGATTATATCTGTAACAATAGACCCTATGTAATTACTGCATGTGTCAATAGCCAGGGGATTGTACTACAGACGACAGGATGTATTTTTATTCTTTGCCAATGCCATGAAAATTCCGTTTTTACCCATTTTCACTATTTATTTTCTCTCTGATGGCATTTAAGTAAAGCGTGGAGTCTACATATAATAGTTTCTTACCTTTACTGGAAAGAAACTCTGCTCCCAGGACAGATATTTACGGTCATATCCTTATAGCAAACATTGATATTACAGAAAACATCTTGTAAGAGACTCATCCAACTGTAAGAGTTCAAATGCTAGAATTAAGGACATTTAATAAATTGATACTACGTTAGCGTACTTTCCGCTAGTGAAAATTAAGTGAGGAGGTAAAATTGTCATCGTGTAGCTGAGGTTATATCCGTAGATAAGTTTGTGAAGTTTGCCCACCCTCCCCTTTTGCTTCCTTCTCCGAAGTTCAAAGTTTGCTGCTCCGTCGGGACCAAGTTACAGCAGTGAACTTGAGCGCCAGTCAAATCACGGCAAAGCTTGGAGTATGACCCCCGTAAAGAGGGCGTAAGTACGTCGTAGCCTGTTAATAGCTAACTAATTGTTGTTATAGCGACTGAGATGAGCAGAGACGCAACAGGCCCTTTATTACGATGGGAGTTTTAACGAACTATTTATGTTGCTGACCATAAAAAATAAAATAAAAACCTCACAATACGCGATAAACTAGCAGTCACTAAAACAGGAAATAATACCAACAATCAACTCAGGGCAATGTATACAGGGAAAAAAAAAAAGGATACAACAAAAACCAATAAAAATGACACAGAACGTTAATATAAACGAAAAGAAAAAGACACAGGCGATACTACAAAGCTATGGAAGACAGTAAATATGTCTACTTAAACACTACACATAAATTCATAATAAAGCCGAGTAAAGAAAAGAAAATATTATTTTGCAGGCAGTTGAAAAATTTAAAAACAAAATTATAGTTATAAAAGCATGACAAAAAGTAGAATTATAACACAAAGAAAAGGATAAACTACAATAAGAAGATGTCAAAGAGTAAGAGGTGGCACAAAAGTTACAGACCGCCTCTGCTCACCTATTGGTGCGCTCGGGTGTTCGGTGGTGTCTTATGAACTTATATTCTCTTGTTTGCAGGCATAATGCTAGTATACTGCGAATGTGTACCATATAGTCTGAAGAATGGGAAATAACTTAAGCTGCAAAACGCCGTGTACAATTACGTGTACTATTTATCATACGTGTTGTCGAGATATTTTCTGCAGTTATGTTGTTAACACAGACACTTCTTCCACTGTGAATGAGGTCGTAGATAGCTGAGTGATAAGTTTGTCGAATGACATGTTCTGGGTGTCCACGATACGCAATACCTGACACAGTGCATCGACAGTGGCGGATCCAGCTCTAAGGGGGGGGGGGGTGGCAATTCTAAAAAAGGCTATGTCCACACCCTAAATCAAGTAAGGGATTTAAGGTGAAAAATGCTGCTATTTAAGGCATTTCCTAAACAAAAAATTGAATTTACCACTTAAAATATTTGTTACATTTAACAGATAAACCAGACCTGAATGGTCAAAAGGAGCGGTGGCCCGGGCCATATGTCCCTCCCTAAATCCGCCCCTGTGCATCGCTATATTGGCCCTTCAAACTGTCTGTGTGTGACTCGAACTTAAAGAGTTTACTACACCCCTGATGTATACACGTTCTCGCCAACACGGCCCTTTTAATACAGGCCTGGACACTAGCTTTTGTCTACCAGTGCTATTGAGTTGACCTTCACACACGACTCATATGACTGAAAGCGTCACTGTTATAGTAATTTTACTTCAACATTGCAACATACCGCCACACTCCTGCTGACCTTAGCGGCAGCGACACGAACTTGCTTCTTGTAGTTCCACTTACCGTAATGTTCAAACAACACCAGTGTATCAGAGGCGCCAATAAGTCATATGAGAGTCATTTTTCAACGCCAATGCCCAGACCTATTCTCCTATGACTTTGCTTTTCCAGGTCCAGAGAACAGTCAACCATATCATGTATCGCCTAACGTAATAATACCGTATAATTGTGGAATCACAACGGTGCTACAGTCGCGACGCGAACGACTGCGACATGAATAGCAAAAGATGTCGGCCAACAATCAGCGTCGACAGGATGCGCCGACGTCACAGAAACTTCGATGCTGATTGTTATATATATATATATATATATATATATATGTATATATATAGTTATTCGTGTCGCTTCTGTCGCGTTATTGTGATTCCACCATGAGAAGGGTACCCAAGGCGTAGGGTAGCACATCCCGGATGTACGCTTACCATTGTGTGCTCGTAGACATCTGCGTACCCTACCATAGGGAAGAGCGTCGGAATGAGAGGGGCTGAGGAAACGGGAAATCCTCGAGAAAAACCCGCCGACCTACGGCATCTTCCGGTACAAATCCGGGGACCTACCCTGCCAGTGTTCGAACCCGGATCACCTTGGTGGGAGGCGAGTGGTCTGACCACTATTTTAGTAATAATGTTGGTGCAGTGGCGAGGCGGTAGCTTCCGTATCACCAATGCACCAAACATTCTCCCCTTTAATGTGACTTATTTGAGTAACCCCGAGTAACTTTCGTGATAATTTTATAGAGACAATTTTTGAGACCATTTGGACAAACACAAATTCACACCCAACCAGATCTGGGAATCGAACCCAGAACCCATTGCACCAAAGTCGACCCACTCAACCAACTGAGCTACGGGAGGTCGGCACCACTTGGCCACCTCGGCCCTATATCGTCTGATGCTGCGAGAGTGTGTTACCACGAGAACGTGAGACAAACTATCACATAGTTTACGCGATGACAGCATTGCTGTAGTAGTTGTTGAGAGAATCTTCCGTGAGTTACGAACGTTTTGTGCAAAGGAGACACAACACTTTGTAAACAATTAATTGTTTCGACACTAACACATTTTACCACAGGCACATAATTTATACATATTCTCGTTGTTTCCCTACCGTATTTTTGCACAACTTTTTAAATTTCAATTCAAAAGTTCAAAGCAACTGTCACTAATTGTTTTGTGATTTCAATGCTGTTAATTTATCCGCTTACTAAATTATTTTATATAAAAAACATTTTTTGTACTGTCATAAAATATTTCGTCAATACGGACTTCACAAAAATTTTTCCTGCTGCCTCCAGTAAAGTTTTGCAGTGACTACAAAACATGCTATTTCTAAAATATTTGATGAGGTCTATATTGACAAAACTTTTAATAGTCACTTCAAAACCGTTCTTTTCTGTGCAACGACGACAGAAATGCCACCCATTACACTTGGGAAAAACATGGTGAGAATTCTCTTGAGTTTTTAATTTGTTTTGACAACTTGTACGTAAGTAATTTAGAAGTATGCACAGTTAAATAGAGTGAAAAAATAGTGTGTAGATTATTATTTTAAATTGTATACCGATACTCTTAGTAGTGAGCATTCTTTGGAGTACTTTTCGACTAGTTCTAGTAGCATTCTTTCATGAATGTTGTAATCCTGGATCAACCTACTTTTCATCTACATCAATTCGATTTGGTATTTATTAACTTGGTTTATTGCGTGACTAAACGTGAATACATTTCAAGGTATGGAGGCGTAATGGAGAAATAAGAATAATGATAAATACTACTATAGATCCCAGCAGTCACAAAAGAAGCCCGAAACATAAATAACAAATTCTAATCCGATAGAAATGCCTGAACAACCAACCACAGAAACATTATAATAAGAAATCATACAAGCATCGCAAGACATTTTCTTAGAGGTATAATTTAGGCTGTCGAGGACGCAATATCGTGTGAAGACACGCAAACCGAAAATATGTCTCCTTCAACGAATAACAAATTTTGCTTTCCAGTGTGTTTTCTACCATGTTTTGAATAAAATCAGGCATATTAAAACACAGCAGAAGCTCATTATTTCGCCGGTATCGGGAGACTTAATTCCAGACTGAAATAAAGTGATCCCGCGGTTATACCGGCCAGGCTAGTTCTTTATTTATTGTGGTATAACCGAATCTGCGGTATAAACGAATCCATGGTACGTATATGTATACTATATACTAGCAGTGTATTACTCAGAGCAGATAATATTTACTTTAATTGGAAAACCACTTTGTACACCAGATAGGCCGTTGTCATCAAGTGTTAGATAGACAAATCTGCTAGTTGAGTCAATTCTGCAGCAGGATAAGTAGCTTTAGCTGTCCACGCGAAAAGCAGACTCCAAGTTTGTCCCTGCCACTAACAGCGACTTCGCCTGGGTCGTATTTATAGTCACAGCAAAGTTGACGTCGTGGGTTACTACAGGTTCTTTAATCTGAGAGGGTAATCGAGTGAAAATTACGGTTTACGTGGTATTAAGACAGATTTCCCTCGAGCACAACAATTGGTGACGCTACCCTCAGTAACATATTTGTTTTTCAAAACCTTCACTTGAAGTTAATTGGCATTAGATATTTTAGCGGGATAATTGGTGCCCCCATATTAGGGTTAGTGAGATGGTATATGTGGGATGACGCTACTGAGGATAGTGGACTGCATAACACATTTTCAACATTTTTGAACTTCATCCAAATTACACTAATTTCATATTCCTTGCAGTCTTTTAGTGTCAGACTTGCACATTTGCACAGCCTTTAAAGGAATTTGTGTCCAGAACCTCCCGAACAGTAGATCGGCGCTACAAACAATTGCGACACATTACGTCGAAATTATTCATGAAAACTAATTAAAAAAATAAAATATTAATTTCCTGGACCAATTAAGGTTGTACAACAACACGTCTCGATAAAACAGTAGAATGAAAACCTGTATAGTTTATTTCTCGCTTGTCGTACTTGCTTTTCTGATCGTCTGCCTAAACTAGTTTTTCTTCATAATAAATTAGTTATCTTATAAAATAATATTACTTTTAGATACTTAGCTAAGCATAATTTCGACGCGAATACCACATCAATATATATACTGGTTAGGTAAGTATCATAGGCTGATAGAATATTAATTTAATGTCTTTTCACTCCTTTAGTGTCAGATTTCGAAAATTTTTAATTTTACACCTTAAATATTTGTTTAAATATCTCAATAAAGTGAAAATCACGACGACAGCTCATTCAGATAAAGCAAAATCGATCATTCATTAAAAATCACATATAACCCCTGTACGGCAATGAGAGTTCGAGTTATAAAAAAATTTCAAAACTTTTTTGCACCACTTAACTAATCATTATTCTGAAGTAAAAATAAAGCAAAACTGAACTGAATATCTTGATGGGTTCGACATATATAGAAGATTTATCTAAAGCACATTCCAGGTCTTTTCACCTCATAAGAGAATGCATTTCGAAACCCCCTGAATTACATTTTAGTTTATTTTACTGGTCTCTCTTGAACGTGAACAACACGACAATAGTCCGCTGGGTTCAAGATATATCGACGATTATTTGTAACACATTTTATAACTTGTCACCGCTTTTCACCTCCTTAGGCGGGGAACTTCAAAAATTCATGAAGTTTCTTTTCAGGTATTTGAGTAAGCATCAAACTTAAACAAAAATCACGTCGATATATCAATGGGGTCGATATATATATATATATATTGTTAATCGAAAACACATTTTACCCCATTTTCTACCTCTTTAGGGCCGAATTCGGAAAATATATTTAAATACTACTTTGGATATTTACATACTCATCAATCCAAAGCAAGAACACTTCGATTTCTCAATAGATATGGAGGAATAATCGAAAACACATTTCACGTATGTTTACCCCCTAAATAAGAAATTTGGAAACGTCTTGGAGTCCTATCATAGTCGTTTGAATACGTAACCAATTGCAGTAAAAATCACAACGATAGCCAATTGTGTTCTAGCGATATATGCCATCCATAGATACATATTTTTTTATTGATGTAGGCCGAATTTCAAAAAATTCTAAAACTAATTTTTGTATATTTACCTAAGCAACATTTTGAAATGAAAACCAAATCTTAATCCCGAAGGATTCGACGGATATCGACAGTTAATCGGAAAACATTTAAGGTATTTTCACCCCCTTAAATGTTGAATTTTGAAGAATCCTGGAATTGGCTAGTATGCATTTTTACGTGTGTCCCATTAAAGTAAAAATCACGATGATAGGCCGTTAGGTTCGAGCTCTATCCCCATTTTTCCAAAATACACTTCACCCCTTTTCACTCACTTATAGGTCGAATTTCAATAAATTCCTTTTTATTAATAGCCTACGACCTGAGGGGAAACCACACAAAAAAACTTCACGATTCTAGGTTTAGTGGTTTGGGCTGCAGTTTGATATATTGTCAGTCAGTCAGGGCTATTTTTAATACGAATCCGTGGTATGTCGAGCCGCTTCTAATATATGAGACTTATTTTTGCTGCAATAGAAAATATTTATTCGTTCTTTGCTTTGGTGTATCTAATCCAATGTATAAAAGTAAATTATGAATCGCGTGCGACTTCTTTAATTTGACGGTGTGTTAGTAGGAAATAAAGACGCACAGGTAAACATCACGTCGTACCGAGCTGAGAGAGAAATGAAGGCGCAAAAAGGTTCTGAGCACCGCGGGATGCAGCACAGGCAACACATCTCGCTACGAGGAATGCACGCAGTGCTGCCAGCATGGTTTCGATAATAACGCCTGACACTACACGAATATAACCTTTTTTCTTCTCATTAAAAGCGTTATAATCATATACAAAAACTGCTTTAATCAAGTTACAAATGCCAGTTCAATTGCAACTTTGTTATACAGCCAAATGCCGCACGTGATATAAACAAAATTACATATAAAGTGTAGTTGAACTGTGATTTCTGGTGAAGTTATTGTTCTTAGCATCTTGTCACATGATTCAGTCTCATAATTTTTTTTAGTGCAAGTGAGCTTCACGTCTCGTCGACGGCGAAGTCATTTCATACAGTCATACAAAACTTTGCACAACTGCACGTACTGAGAGAAAGAAAAATGGCCATGGCCTATGCATGGCAAGAAATAATCTCACTATTCACCTGTAACGATTTTGGGAAACCATGAAAAATCGAAATAATTATTTCTAGAGGCGGTAGTTTAATCGGGGTGTTCCCGAATACGAGTTCGGCGTATTACCATTAAGCCACCTCGCTGTACCTCGAGCAGGTAAAAAATAATTAACCGTTTAACATTCCATTTAATTATTCTTTAAAGGCGGTGCCAATTTAGATACTCTTTTTTATCAGCACATATGATTCCCTTTTGATAGCTTTGCAAACAAAACCCATGGGAAGATATTATTTATAAAACTAACTTTTGCATGTGACTTGTTCGCGTGGTTCATAATTTTTGAAAATTCTAAATTATCCAAAATTATGTTAACGCATTGATAACCGTTTAAGAAAATGTTGGAAAATAATATTTTATTCACTAATTTGGTTGGGTACCCGTTATGCCTTCATGCCCCCTTTTGCATCCTATATATATATATATATATATATATATATATATATATATATATATATATATATATATATATATATATATATATATAGTCAGAAACCTTTGCGGACGCACGCAGAACAGCTCATCAAAGTTTCATCGCATTCGGACGAATGATATAGGAACGGGTACATCACAAGCAGTCATTAATGTTTATAAATAGAGATAGTCCACGGAGCAAGCACCAACCAATTTTAAGATAAATATTCCACAAACCAATAAATATTATATGTGATTAAGTATTCTATCAACTGGTGTAAATGTCTGATATTGTACAATACTTAATTCTGAAACAGGGCATTCGTGAACGAGTGTACTTAAAATTATACACACAAACACACACGTGTGTGTGTGCGTGTAATATATATATGTATATATATATATATATATATATATATATATATATATATATATATATATATATATATGTGTGTGTGTGTGTGTGTGTGTGTTAGTCCTCTATTGCGCTTCACATATATCTTACTTCTACTCTTCTGGCCTGCATATTATGGATGCAGGTTAATATACCGAGCAGTCCAAACATGATTCTACGTTTACTAGACGCAAACAACATAAAATACTACCTGGCCGTGGAGTGCAAGAGGTGGCTTTCTCCGCGCAGTGTTGCCACATTGTGCACGTAATACGTCGTTGTACAACATTTTGCCACTGACAGTTACGTCTGCAATTTACCCAAGGATTCGTGCGGTGTGCTTATTATGTGTTTGTTCCTGGACAACCTGTATAAACAAGTTAATATCAAACTGCTTTTATTTCGCTACAGGAATAAGCCAGAGTTATCTTTATGCGGGGCAGGAATGCTTTCGGGCGTAAAAACGAACTTTGCAGAAGGTATATTTACAGAGAGAATGAAGCTAAATTGGCATTAGTGGAGGAACGCACGTCGACTGTGGTGGAGATATTTACATGCGAGATAGCACGCCGAGAATTTCGGCCGCGTGTTCCAGACAGCGAGAGCCACGAGAAACAAAACACTGCGGGCTCTTGCCTCAAGCGACTGTAAAGATAAACACGTTTTTGTGTGTGTATGTGCAAGGTGGAGGCCGTCCGTCACGTGTGTGACACGTGATTGTCAGCAGGCCCTCCCAGTGAAATGCTTCCTGGCTCCACGGACGGAGAATGGAACACACGGGGAGCCGCCCTCGGCTATGTCTAGGACATTCCAAACACTAGTGGACGGGTGGAATTTACCTTTCGATGAAGACAGTTTTTTTATCTGGAAGCGCTGAGAACAAATGACGACCGTGGTTAAATATATAATATTTAGAGATGGTGGCTAGAGAACTGAAGAATTCGCGGGTTCACCGACGTGTAGGCTATCCTCCAAGAATCTCTGTGAACTCAAGTAGACAGCAGCTGTTCATCAGCTGCTGGGTGTCACAGTGAAATGGGCCTTCATTTAGTTACATTGTAATTATTGGCTCATCGACTTCAATATGGCTTCAAACAAGTCAACGGCCAATTGTGAAAGTAGCACGATCTTACAGTTGTTGGAATCCTAGCTTGTGCCTGAAAGAAAACGCGAATTTTTTCTGATCAATATCGCGAAAATGTATTGTGCCAACATACCCTTGAAAACGCTGTAGTTTCTTGCAACATATATTATTGCTAGAGCCACGATTTTACGGTGAAAAGATTTTTGCAACATTTGGTTTCGATGCGACATGTTCACGTCTACAGGTCTGCTACATCGCCCGTAGTTGGATAATGTTACTCTCACTTGCCTTGGCAAATCACAGACGTAAGGAGTCACAATATTCTTATTCTGATTGATGCAGTCAAATGAGAAACGTGTCTGAACGAAGACGCGCTGCCAATAACCTTGAATCAAAGCTGCCGATGTGCACGAGAGACACTGAAACAAAGTGGGGCAAAAATCTTTTCGCGACAAAGTCGTGGCCCTAATTATTGCCTGGTGTACGTCTCCCACAACGCAGCTGTCTGCCGACCAATAACAGCCATCAAATATTACAATTTCGGAATCCTTATTGGCTCAGTCAAACAGGTCAACGGTGGCAAGTACAAACGAAAGCCATTAATCTTTTTTGTAAGCTGAACGAGCTTTGAGATACAGCAAACAGCCAAGTTTTCCCGCGACAAACAATCTACTTATATTACAATATACCGGACACATCTGTTTTGTAACATTGCAATGAATGGAAAATTTTCACCTAATGATAAATGTGTGTAAACCATAGCATGCGAATGTGTGTACTGTTCTCTGTGGAACTTTTTGCAATGTTTGTGGGTATCAAAGAAATTTACTCTGCAAAGAGATGCGAAACAAAGTAGTAAAAAAACTCATTAGCATAACTTCTTACAAGGATCGCCAGAAAAAATAATGTTTCCAATAAACTGATAGTGTCCGGCATTGGAATATAAGTTATTTTTAGAGCCAATGATTTTTTACTGAAAGGACTTTTGCCACTGCATTATACGTACACTTACAGATCTGATTCACGGTGAGTGATTGGACGTTTTTAACTCTCACCGTCTCGGGGTTCTACCCGCAAATCACAGGCGTGTAGTGCCACAGTAACCTTCTCCTGATTGGCACAGTCAAATGAGCGAAGCATCTGCACTAACGTATTCACCCAATAACCATGAAGCAGAGCTGCAGATGTGTACGTAAGGCACTGAAATAAATTCAAAATTCTTTTCACCAAAAAATCTCTGACTTTTGGTATTTGCCGTGGTTGAAGCATCTGACCAATAACTGACGAGGAGGAATTTGGCGTCTGGATTGGAGGCTATACTTCCAGCTGAGAGTACAATAAAATATCACTATTTTGTTGGTGGAACGCAGAATTTGTACCTGCGTCGCGTCTGCTTACAGCTACAATTGAACTAAATACTCACACACAGAAGACGTGCAAGATGATGGGTCGACCGTAACTAGATAATTCGAAAACTGCTCAACGCGCATGAGTGGTGTATACTTAGAAATAGTTCATCGCTACCCAATAAAGTAGGTTTTTTTGGTCTAAAATGGCGAAATGAATGTTTTTATGACCCTTTTTAGAATGGAACTCTTAGTGAGGCACCTTTTAGAAGGCTAGGCATGTACAATACACATTTAACTTAAATATGACGGTGCAAAGTATAGGCTCAGCTCAGCACCGAATGTCTCATAGAGGTGAGTTGTCGCGGCAAGAAGACAGCATGCCAGTTCAGTGACTTGCACTAAGGTTAATTCTACTACAGGTTAGAAAGAAAATATGTTTTCTAACGGGAGAGCTTGGCACAGGGAAAATTTCTGCCGTTAGTTTCGCTTGAATCGCTAAGAAACCAGATAAATAAGAAACCGTAGTAAAATTAAATTTAAATAAACTTGGAAATTATATTTGTCATTTAATTTAATCTTAAAGTGAAAAGAAACCGATTTCACGTTTTAAATGATCAACTTAATGTACCTTAAAATTCAGGAGAGCTCTGTGATTGGTCAGTTTGGTGCACTAGCGATACCAGCGCTGAAGTGGCAGAAATTTTCCCTGTGCCAAACTTATAAGATTGATCTTTTTAACCTGTAGTAGAATTAACCTTACTTGCACTTACGGGCTAGGATGCGTGTGCTGTCACGTTCTTATCACTTCCACACTTATACGCCTCGGTAAGGTTAATTATACTACAGGTTAGAAAGATCATTGCTAAAAGTTTGGCACAGGGACAGTTTTTGTCGCTTGAATGCCGGTATCATTAAGGGGTGTAAACTCACAGAGCTTTCCTGAATTTTAAGGTGTAAATTTAAAACGCGAAATTGGTTTATTTTCTATTTAAAATTAAGTTGAATGACTTCCTTCGTTTCCAAGGCTATTTAAATTTAATTTTACTTCAGTTTCGTATATTTCTGGTCCCGTAGCGACAGCTGCGAAACTAGCAGCAAAAATTGTCCCTGTGCCAAACTCTCCCATAAGAAAGCACATTTTATTTCCATCCTGTAATAGAATTTACCTTAGGCTCGGATACGCAAAATACGTTCTAACAGGTGGCAACCTTAAGCGTTGGCCAAAATATCTTCACTTCATTACCTCTAGAGGCAGAATTCTAAACCGGAAGTCCCTAGGCGTCCACCGTTTACTGAGGATTGACATGAAATGAAATCCTATAAAGTACTGGCGTTTAAATAATTAAAGTTGCCTAGCAAAACTTTTCCAAATGTCGATGTTATCAGGCACTGATGAAAATAACTTGCTAAATAAAAGTAAAATTAAGTTTTTTAAGCAACCTCCGACACTCTAAAAAGTGAAAAAATAAAATTTCTCTCTTGGCTTTTTAACATCATTTAAAGTACCTATTAATATTTTGATGATATGCGTCGTCAAGTCAGGGGACCGCTATGTGACGAAGTATAATTAGTTATACATAGGTAGAAAAAATAGAAAGTATCAACTAGTTTCAAACTGTACGAATGAACTTAGTTTTGTACATCAATCTTACAAGGTGTACTAAGTTCATGCAGTGTTTCGATATTTTACCAATTATATAAGAGGATGTTCGCTTGATAGCCGCTCGCGATGTCGATATCAGGCAAGGGGGCGGGGGCATCACAGAATGCGGCGATCCGAACGGGCAGACACGTCAGGGCAGATGTCGTTTACGGTTGTGTCTATTTTGCGAATTTTTCAAAGTAAATTAATCAAGATTGGAAACTAAACTATTGGATATTGTTGTTTTGTTACATGCCAACGTTGCTTACATAGAGTAAGTAGTTGTGTAATCCATACTTTTATCGCTATCAATATTATTTTTATTGTTTTTATTTAGTTTAATTAGCGGTCCCCTGACGTAACGACGCTCATCATCCAAATATTAATAGGTACTTTTAATGAAGTTAAAATATCAAGAAAGAAATTTTATTTTTTCCATTTTTTAGAGTTTTTTTATGTCCGAGGTTACTTAAAATTTTTAACTTTACTTAAATTTCATTATTTTTAAATTACTTGCACACACTAAATATTAGCCTATTACAGATTTTAGTAATGCAAAAACACACGTTTTGAGTTTCAATATGAATTTATTTATTATTTGTACTTCTTGTGTGTCCTTTAATATTTTGTTTGTAAATAAGTTATTGGTACGCATTGATTACAAACAAACAAAATTGTTTCAGGTTAGATGTTAATAGTAATTATTTTATGTTTAGATGATTATTTAGTAGCGTTAGTTTACGGCTGCAAAGTTTAATTACTATTAAGTTTATTTGAATAGTTTCTCATTATATTTTTGTAAGCTTCAGTGAATGTTGTTGCTGTCTGAAGCTACTCGAAAGGCTGAACTGCGCAGTCAAAGTCCACAAGACAGACAGCGTCGTTAGGAGAGGTATGCACTGACTAAAACATTTCAGAGATCTAAAGAAAGTTATGTAGAACGTAGTTTACGTCAAACAATAAATGCTAGGAATACCAGTATTCCACGATCTAATGCAACTCTAGAGCAACGCTTAAGTGGCCTTAAGTCGTGTAAAAAGTTTGCAGGGTGTTCGCAGGGGCGTCATTTGGGGCCACAGAAGGGGGGGGGGGCAAATGCCACCCCCCTGGATTTAGAATTTTATGTGTATAAATATATTTTTTATATTTTTTAATCTAAATAATGCTAACTTAAGCACATAAAACTGAAGTTTTATTATTAAAGTATCTAATTTATACATGCTTAATTAACAAAAAAGATGCAACAAGGTCACTGTCTGCATTTTCTTGGCTTGTGGGTGTGAGCCGCGTCTGAAGATTGTCTTGCGATGTTTCGGCAGTCGTTGCAGCTGCAGTTGGTCTCCGACTCCGACTACCTGATGATGGCAGCTGCAACGACTGCCGAAACATCGCAAGACAATCTTCAGACGCGGCTCACACCCACAAGCCAAGAAAATGCAGACAACGGCCGCGAAAGCCTGCGATCTATTTTAAGGTCACTGTCGCCGGAAAAAAAAATCTTGCTCCCCCCCCCCCCTAGGAAAACCTGAAATGACGCCCCTGGTGTTGGAATTTGTGAACTTAATAAAATAAAGTAATTTAATAATCCTAATGACAAATCTGCTTTACCGTAACTATTAAATGTCTAGTATTCATCATTTATAATGAAAATAACAACAATGATTATGTAGTTGCATTCAGTGCATCGTTGCCCAGCAACACTTCCTTGAATAAATAGTTGAAAAGGAGCTCATTTTCTTTAAACGGCTGAACAGGTTTCCTTGAATCATAGCTAAGAACCATCTCGATCACGTCAACTTTCAAACAAATAAAACCGCATCAAAATAGGTCCATTCGTTTAGGAGCTACGATGCCACAGATACCCACACAGACACGTTAAACTTATAACACCCCTCTTTTTGTGTCGGGCGTTAAAAATATTGTTTCAAACGCTTATTGATTGATTGAGTATTACTGGCGAAATTATATATGTCAATACCAACTCACCACACTTTAAATATTCTTATGATTGTGTATTAGTGTTCCGCCAGCGGCTTTGCCCACTTGTAATACTCGTAGCACATGGTCAAAGTTACTGTGCAATAAAAAAATTAGTTTCTTATGGGATCTATGCCTGAAGGCGTATCAAGAGACGTGGTATCAACTTTTTACGACATAATTTAAAGTAAACACCCATGAATTAAGCTTGATTCGATAGCAGTACTTTCAATCAGCATATCCAAACAAGCTCACCACGTATGAAAAATTAAAACTATAATATTACCAGCCCAATCAAAAAGAGATTGCATGATACTTCTTGCATATAGGATTCATAAAAATAACTCCATGTACCGTAAACCAACCATATGCCGGGATAAACTTTAATATCGTGACAAACCACGCCCCAGCTTCACAAAACTGGGAAGAATCTGTACACAGAGTTCACTAGGTTACCAACAGAGAGCAGGCATGTGTAGTTTCGACAATAAGTGATAACTATATCAAATATAAAAATATTTTAACACATTTATGGTACTGAAGTACGAAACCTTAGTATTGCGAAGTAGGTTAGGTTTATCGTAAATTATTTATCGATGTTGATGCTTGCTTTTCGGACTGTCTGTCTTGAACAGTTTACAAATTTAGCTATCCCTACCACAATTCACAAAGACGTATACGAGGCGTATAACTGAATAGGCAGTTATCAAAAGCATAAACTGCGGTGATTTTTGATTGGGTTTAAGAGAATTGGAGCATTTCGCGAAAACACATTTTATGTCTTTTTAGTCCCTTAACTGTCGAATTTCAAAAATTATAAAAAAAACTTTTTAGATATTTACATTACTATCATTCAGAATTAAAAAAGGTCTCGTAATCATAACTAGTTTTCACGCTATCCATGATTAATTGAAAACTACTTTTACGACTTTTTACACCTTTAATGATTTAACTTTTGAAAAATGCTAAACTGGTGTACTACTCATTTATGTTAGCATTATTCTGAAGTTCAAAGCACGCCGGTATCTCAACATATTTAAGAGATATCGACGGTTCGTTGAAAACACTCACTAATTTTCAGCCCCTAAATTCTCGAATTTCGATAAATCCGTTCTTAGTCTCCTACTTTATAAAAGGAATTGGTGTGAAAAATTTCACGCACTTCAAGCATTCATAACGTAGACATAATTGAGATTTATATTAATATTTTTACGTAAGTTTTGTATATCGAAAACATAGCAGTAATGTCGTAGCGGTTTTTTGATCATGACACTTTTAGAATGAAAGTGTCTTATTTCGTGGAAGTGATATGAGGTGTAAATAATAAATATAAATAAACGCACACATTTAATAAAACCGAAATACGTATAACATAATTTGGGTCAGCGAATTCCAAAAGAATTTGTTCCCTAGTTCACCATATTGACGTCAATCTGGATAAAAAAATAATTTTAAAATTACTGTTTTTGTACGCTCTGATGTGTACAGACTCGTATCCAAGTTATCATCGTTCTGTAATTTTGCTCTAATCGCATCACTAGAGATGAGGAATTATCAAAGGGCAGCTTCGGCGTGAGAATCTGATGTATCATCGCTCTCAATCTCATACAATTAAGGCATGCTCGGTAGTTTGACAGTGACTTTGAAAATATTTCTTATTAAAGCAACAACATTTTCGTATAATGAATTCCTACATTGTTTTATCACAAATATATCATAATTTGCACAAAATATTTTGTAGCAACAATCCTCATTGTTTTCAGATTTTTTCACCCAAAGCATCACAAATCTTGTTATGAAAATAATCCAAAGTCAAGCAAAATATTTATTATTTTTCGAACAAACGGTGCATTGTTTTGCAAAACGCCTACATATGTTCAGCTTATGACTGCATCTAGTCTTTGATATTTTTTAAAAGCATTCCGGTAAACAGTTATGCGTTTTTGCCACATTGTTAAAAGGAAAACTACGTTGCACGGCCTTAAAGAAAGTCTCCCTGTAATGATTTTTTACACTCTGGAGGTAATAAAATAAGCAAGAAATTTGGGCAACACAGGTAAGCGTAATAATAGGCAATAGATTTATTTACAACATCGTTAAAGTGCCAGCCAAACAGTCTTGTTAGACTACAGCAGGTAGGCACTACATTAAATACAATACAAAACAAGATAATAAACGTATTAATTCCGTACGAAATAATAAATCCAGTGAAGTTTTACATCAATAAATTTGCACTATAATTGTATTCTTTTAACATATTAACATACAGCGGCAGAACAGAAGTCTATATAAAAATTTACAACATTCATCTACATCTAACAAATTACATTCAACAATGTTTTGTAACAAAATAATGTTTTATTAGATGGATCAAAGGATAAACAAATTTTGTTGACATGTTTAGTACAGCGTTCGAATACTCTTCCATATTTACCAGGGGAACAGAAAACACTACAGCTTTTACTTCTGTAATTTGGAATTTTCCGGGATATTGACTTGTGGATCTACATGTAATAAATAATAATAATACCGCCTTTTAAGTGCAGAGCACAAAGTCGTCACACAGGTAGTGAAGGAATAATTTGTGGATTGCTTCCAAGACTGTCCTTGTAGTCAAATAGATAACAACTGACCAATGACTGCTCGCTGACGTAGTGTTACTACATGTTTGGACCTGTGTTTAGATGCTGCATTGTTATTGGCTTAGCTCCACTCACGAGGTGTCAAATAAGTCAAAGGCCATATTGCATAAGCGACACGGACTTACTGTCGTTTTAATTCTAGCTTGTGCCGTACAGAAAACGCAAGGTACAGTACATACGGGCCTTGTTGTAGTGTATTTTATTTGGAACTTCAGTCAAGCGTAGACTCTGTAATTTTGTTTTTGGAAAGTACCGCGAATGTCTAAACCATCAATCCTTCTGTTTTACGATTCAAGTTGAAATTTTTCCAGTTACAACAGGTTTCTTATAACTGTATTATTGAAGAATGTTTTCTCCTGAGATTGTCGCCTGCCGAGATCGTCAACAGAATACAAATCTTCGGCCATTACAAAACAATTATATGAATTTTCAACGTGCGTAAGTTCTATCTGTGTAAGGAATGGTGTTAGACAATTATTTTGTATTATCAGTTTTTAAGACATTGCATTTATTCAAATTGTATTATCAAAATTTTCTCTCCGACAAAGCATAGTAAATATTCTTGGTAAACTATTTGACATGAATAATAATGAAATCTTTAATTAAGTTGTGACACAGAATCATTGCAATACAATTCTCGGAATTGTAATGATTCTGCATGACAAATTAGTGAAATATTTTATTATTATTTATGACAAGCAATTTACCAAGAATATATATTAAGCTTTAGCGAAGAGAAAATTGTTATAATACAATCTGAACAAATATAGTGGCTAAAAAACTGAAACTAAAATAGAATAGTCAAACACACCCGCTTAAGAATAGCACGGTGCTGCATTACGTTTGCAAGTATAAGTATGCAGCGCGGGCGGGCGGACGGTGAGAGTGAGAGAGATTTTAGTCAGCTCTTAATATCGAGGTCTTTAGCGCTTGTGTGGGAGATACCCGGCACGATTCCCTCGTGCAAAAATCCGTGGACCGACCCGAACCCGGATCGCATTCGTGGGAAGCGAATGGTGTGACCATTCGACCACCGCGGCCTCTGGGTAGACGGAGGGAGCGCTGGTCTTCCGTGCCATAAAATCTTGGGCGCGGTCTACCGCAATTTTCATCACCATTATTTTATATTTGTACCACATATTTTTTTTTCTTATTTTAAACACAAAATGTGACTAAATTTGGCTCTTATGAAAATTTTTTATCTCTCATAGTTTTCGCGTAATGGCTTATTAAAGTCATATTTTGCATGTTTCCGTTTTAACGACTACACTAAAACCAACTCATAAACCAAACTCAACAAAATCACAGTGGATAAAGACATTGCAGGCTACAATGACATGTTCATAAAATTAAAGAATAAAATTTATTTGAATTTAAAAAAAGTGCTGAAACTAAAAATAAAAATTTAAAATATACAATTATTTTTTTTAAAAATACCTAGATGTTAAGTGTTGGCCAAAGGCAATTAAATTCAGAACGGCCACGTTGCTACAGGTTATATTAGATTTTTCAAATAACCTGAAAACTGTTAGCAAATACGTATTTCCAACCACAAAAAAACATTCGAAAATAATACTTATAATTTTTTCGTAGATATTTATTCTTGTAGCAATATTCTACTCTTTTCAATGCAGAAAATGTTTCTTGACCGAAAGCGATCCTTGGGAGATAACTGAACCTCGTCGAATATAATTTGAAATGTAATTCCCTATACTTGCTCACGTCAAGGCTCTGGGTCAGGCAGCGTCCTTAGGGGGAGTTCATCAATAACTTCAATGGTTTGTTTTATAGACATACATTGTGACTATTTTTTTTCTGCAAGAAGAAAATATTTTTATATTTTACAGATTTTGTATCATGGCATGTCAAAGTACAAATTTGTATACAACAGTTTTATACTAGAAAGGAAAACCAATAACATGAACTAATTCACACTGACGAAATGTGTCATGGGCTACGCCAATACATGTTTAAAATCCACATTGAGTATTATTTTTATTTTTAATAGATTTAGAAAATTTGAATTTCGTAAATGGAATTAATTTTTTTTAAACAAAAAAAAATGTTCAATGCGGTTTTAACACTTATATTGGCATAGTCCGTGGCATTGTTCCTCAGTGTGAATTATTTCATTTGGAGGAGTCGGTTAGTTTACCTTAGAAACAGTATTTTTATTGAGCATTGTGTCTTAACCATTCAATTCTGTCCTTGTACGATACGTGTTTTCTTATCGTACGTTGGCACAATTGGCACGTGTGGAATAGTGTCGTAAAAATCGTGTTAACGAACATACTGCAGCACTTTTGAAGCGCGTTGAAGTACATTTCTCAGCACCCTTAACTTAAGTGAATGTGGGATCAGATATTGGCGGGATCTTGCTCCGAGAAAACAGGAATACATCTCACCTTGTCACATGCATGACTGAGTAAGATGGCGTGAACGTTGACAGTTCGTGACAGCGACAACCTATAGAAGTTTACATAAAAATGAACTCTGACTCCTTCCTTTTTTCTCTTCCGCCTGCCATCTGGACATCTGTGAAACGGACGTGTGCACGGGACTGATAGGCTGCTAAAAATATTCCTCGAGTTAAAAGATGAAACTTGGGTTATGTAGATTATAACGTGCAAGGGCGATCCTGGTTCGATTCCGGGTGGAAAGGCTCCTAATTTTCGTGAGTGGGGAACATGGTGGACATAAACGAAAGTGAAAATATACACTCTAAACGGGAAACTGTGAATTTCCGCAGTTTTCCATTGATTTTACACAGATTCGAATAGTCGAATCTGTTCCATTGGCAAAACTGTCAAATTCTACAGTTTGCGTCAGCGAAATAAATTCACTGATTGAATAAGAGATTTTCACTTATTGAAAAAGTAACAAATTTTTTTCATCAAAATGACATAAACAAGGCGTAATTTTGACTATGCTTTTATCTAATCATATTATAAACTCAAGAAAATAATGCACTAAACTTAAAAATATAAACAAAAAGTGGCATCTGAACCCACGAACTTTAGCACACTAATTTAGTACTTCAACCACTAGTCCAATGTGAGCACTTAGTTTAGTTAGTAAAATTGCCAATTATGTTCTTTTTATTACTATTTACCAGTTAGGTATGTTCATTTTGTACATATTTTTCTTAGTAGTAAAATTTCTGTATGAAGTAAAGAGTGCATTTTTCAAATTAGCATAAAATCCTAGTGAGTAACGGAGCAAAACTAAACATGACCACACCTACATACAACAATGTTATAAACGTTTACAGAATTTTCAAGGAATTTGAAAGTCAACTTAGAAATAAACACAAAGAGCTATTCTAGACAACTGTTGCTCTCTTGTTGTTAAATTGGTTTTCTAGAGAGATTACATAAACAGGGTTTATTTTGTACCTCCAGAATATCTTTGCACTATGAAAATGTTCAGATATCACATACTCTAAAGTATTGCATGATACTAGAGTGGTGAGCGATAATGTCTCCATTAGTTTAAGGTCCTGCAAACCATTAATAATTAAAACAAAAACTTGTGGTGTAAACTTACCCCAAAATTGGATAAAGCAGCCCAACTTTACGGTACATTCCTTTAGCGTCATATTTTGGGTAAGAATCGAATTTATGTAATCACGGCGTCATTAACGGTTCACCAGAAACCCTCCATACTAACAATATGTTATCTCCCAAAATGTACAAAAACGGTTTTCTAGGATTGCTAGGGATTTTTTTTTCGTTTCTAGTTTTGATTTCCTGGATACTTTAATAAACTCCAGTAGCTTTAAATTAGGTGGCATCACCTCTTGAATCAATGAAGTGAATTGAAGACGAGATTTATCAGGACATAGCAACATGTGGAGCTACAGACATAACAGTTAAAATTCTAGTCCATGTTCTTGAGTTATGTCTGCTATAGTCTGGATTTCAAGTACTGGTGTTCCAAATACAGACAATATTGTTATAGTCGTGCCACTTAGTCACAGTTAATAATTAACGAACAAACTTGTACCAACGAACTTGAATTGGTTAATTATAGAGCTGACCTGGCTTAATCCAACGGCAAGATAAAAAAACTGTTACTGGCGACAGACATACTGAATAAGTGTATAAGTGGGTGACGTCACCATTGATATATCTGGTGGTTGCATACAAAATTAAGAACACAAATCACAGGTTTTATGCTGTAGTTCTTTTTATAGAAAATTTGAATCGTCTTCGTTACGCCACTTTCAAATAATTATTCGGCCTGAGTCACAGTACACCAAATATACCCGATGAACTGTAAAAGTAATTGTGAGAGTCCATAGTTGTAAACAAAATGAAGTGCATTGTTGGAAATACGTCATTTCTAGCGATTGTTGAGCCACAGGAAACCCACAGTTAGATAAAATAAATATAGACGATTCGGAATAAAGTGAGCACTCAAGAAAGCCCTGTTAAAGTTCTATTTTCAGACATTTCGTATCTTTCCGCACGTAACGGCTACCGACGGACAATATGTAACCTCTCTGGAAACGTCACATCATGTTTTCGCTTGTAAGATAACATGTGCAGTCAGTATGAATCGATACAGTTTGATAGAAAAAAGTTTAATAATTATATAAATTAAAAGTATGTCAATTTCGGTTGATTTTCTTTGATTATTGTTGAATTAAAATAGTTAAACACATGGAACTATATTGCGTAATTTCGCTGCCAACCACACAAGCAGTAAGGCCAGTATAGTTAATGTTGAATTATATGCAGTACGATTAGTGATATTTTTCAAAGGTTTCAATTTTAGTGCTCACTTTATCCCGGATGACATATAAGTCCGAGAAAATGAACAAGAAAAATAAAAAACGAAGAAACGAACCAATTAAGGCAGACATGTTTGTAGTCAACAAACATATAACCAATTACGAAATATGAATATAGTCGGTATATAACAAAATACTGTTTTCTGTTAAACACTTTGCAAATTTCCTGGAAAAGTTTTCTTCATGGACGTTGATAAGTTTGCGAGCAAATAGAACAAATGGGAATGATTATTTAAGGATTTTCGCGAGCTTAAGGACTTCTCTCAACAGTATAATCCGTTTCGGTAATCCGAGTATGATTGAGGAACTCCCAACCGGCGCTGAAAGTCTCTAGCTAACACCCAGCTGATAAGACAGCGAAGCATGAATCTGTTGATAAGGCGCGCCTTTGACTTCTATCCATATCGCTCTGAGACACTGAAAATTCGGTCTACCAACAATGTGCCGTCTTCATCCATTATTGCCAGCATTATGAATACGAAAGTTCCCAATTGTGTTTTGGAAATGTCGCAATTTGCTGCAGAAATACCACATTTTCCGTTTGAAAAAAATGTAGATAATTGCGTTGCATGTATATACTAACCACATTGTGCTATTCAATTAAACTAAGACAATGTATTTTATTATGTATATATATATATATATATATATATATATATATATATATATATATATATATATATATATATGAACAGTTACAAGAACAAAAAACACTTGACAATATTGCTTTAAATCTAGTTTCATTGACTATAATGTGCTTAAATTTGTGAGAAATCAATAAAAAATATCAAATATTGCTTTGAATTACTATTTCAGTGGACTAATCCTATGGAATAAATTCTTGGAAACGAATCGTTCTTCTTGTCAAGAAATGGAATCCGTATTAGTAATTAACATTTAGTGTTTTCTTCTTGTGTAAAATTCCGCTAAACATGGCAAATTCTACGATACGGCAACACCGTTGTCTGCCCTGGAGAGTGTCGGTGTTGTGCCGTCAGTAACCACGGCGATGGATCCACGAGAGAGAAGATTCACCCTGATCTCCATTTCACACTCTACACTTAAAAATGCTTCCTTTGCCACGACACAAATTTTATCAAGGTACATAAGTATACCGTTTAAATACGACCATTTATAAGCAACTTTTCTGCAAACACTCAAACAATTTTCTTTGCCACATCACAAAGTTTGTTTTAATCTGAGCCACTTCAAAGTTGCTTCAAAAGTGTAAATTATTGTCAACAAGGAATTGTGTTACTATTAAAATACAGGATCCGTCAATGAAACGGGATTATTGTAGCTGGCTTTGAGAAAAGGTGTGTTGGAAGTGGCGGAGGGGGGTGGGGGGGAGGTTACTGGCATGCCGTGACCTGCACATTCTGCCATTTAGGTAGGTTAGTTGCAATGGATAGTTGGACGGGTGATCAACGCGGGTACGTGATGAAAACGTATTATCAAAATGGTGAAAGAGTTGTGCAAACGCGACGTGCTTTTCGACGTCATTTTAACATACCGCGAATCCCACCGGTTCCGTCAGACGATGCGATTAGAACATGGATGAAGAACCTTGAACAAACAGGATCGACGTCTAAAAAAAGAGGCGGAAGTGTGAAAAAAGTTCGAACACCTGAAAACATCGAAGCTGTTCGAGAGGCTATGTTTAGAAGTCCACGCGATTACCGAAACAGCAAGGATTCTCCATTACGACCTTAACTTCCATCCTTACAAACTGCAAATTGTACAATCTCTTAATCAGTGTGACTATCAAAAAAGGATTGAATTTAGTAAAATTACGCTCAGGATGTTTGAAGAAAATGACATGCAAGTAAACAACACGTGGATGAGTGACGAGGCACATTTTCACCTGTCTGGTATTGTCAATAACAAAACTTTATATACTGGGCCGAAGAAAACCCCCCTTTACTTCATGAGACGCCTCTTCATGTGCAGAAAGTTACAGTGAGGTGCGTATTTTCGGCCAGTGGAATCATCGGCTCTTTTTTCTTCGAGGATGAGGCTGGTAACACCTTGACTGTTAATTCCCAACGTTACGTTCACATGATTCACAACTTTCTCACTCCACAAATTGCCGGTTTTCCAGTGAATAATCAGACACTTTTCCAACAAGATGTTGCAACAAGCCATACGGCAAGAATTCCAATGATTGCTGTCAATGCATTGTTTCCGGGTCATATATGTTGTCGTAATGAAGATATCCCTTAGACCCCTCGGTCGCCCGATTTAAATGCTTGCGACTTCTTCCTATGGGGATACTTAAAAATAAATGTGTTTCAAGATGATCCACACAGAACCATTCCAACCCTCAAACAACGAATTGTGGATAAGATTGCGGCTGTACCCGTCAACATGCTGCGAGAGGTAATGCGCAATTTCCATGCTAGGCTCCAAGAATGCCTTAACTGCAATGGAGGATATTTGGTAGACGTAGTGTTCAAAAAATAACTTTTCTTTGTAGTGTATCCGTAATGGCTATTCTTGTACTTTCAATTAATTACTATTAAACAATTAACATATTGTGTTTTAAACAACCAATTATTTCTTTTAATCATTCCGTTATTTGACGGATCCTGTAGTTTTATGTGATTTTTTTGGTGTGCTTAGTTATCACATTCTTAAGACAATTCTTATGTTGAAGTAAAGTACTGAAATAAAATAAAATAACCTTTTTGATTTACACTTTAAACAAACATTTTATTTGTGGAAAATCTACTTTGTTGTGGCTCATATTCAAGCAAACTTAGTGTAGGGGGCAAAGAAAATCTTTAAATTAAGCGTACTTATATATTAAAACAGTTCAGTAAAAATCTTTATGGCAAAGCAAGTTGTAGTATTTTTATGACAAGCTTTATGTTGAAAAAAATTACTACCATCGTTGTTAAGAAAATAGAATCGCTAGGAAAAAAATTTAAAGAATAAATTTGGGGGCACGCAGTCTCTGTCTTAAAATTATTTCTTAGCTTAAATGCAATATTTACTTGCGGCTTCAATGAAGCTTAACTGCCGCTGTTAGTATGAGTCCTTTATTCAAAAGATTCCTCGTCTTGTTCTCGCCACAAACAAGTAGCTTTACTACGAAGGATTGATCAAGGAGTCACCCCTCCGACCGTATTCTAGAATGTTTTTGTTTGAATCCTTCGTAAGGCCATGACCAGTAGTTTTACAGTGATAAAAATATAATTAAAAAATAAAGCAGTATAATTTACACATCGATGACTTTCTACACTATTTCGTCATAAATATATCATAATTTTTACACTATGTCTATCCGCAAAAACGAATGAAAACTGATGACGCCACTAGCAAACTCGTGCTAGTAATTATTTTTCAAACATTAAATGTGTTATATTTTTAAAGTACAATATTAGAAACTTACTTAAGTTTAACCAGAAAATGTTTAAACACTTGAGTTTTGATTAAAATAACGAACTTCTCTTCACAACAGCCCCACTGCGATAGTGGTGCCAGCAGTTTTGTTCAGTCATAAGAGGGTCAAAGATAAAGCATTGAAGAGTAGGTAAGTGTCCAGACCTGTACTTCTAAGACCGTGGTCGTGATGGAGTACAACGGCTGTGGACTCTACTGACAGTGTCTTCCTATTGCCTGATAATTTTCTTTCATTCGTATCTGCGCATTCGTTCTGAGCCGGACTATTATCTCTTCTTTTCCCCGACCCTTTGATAATTAGTTTAAATGATTTTAAAACATTAGAAAAAGCTATGTTCTAATTCAAAGTTCTTGTTGGGTTAGAAAAACGACAGTATAAATTAAAAAAATCAGTACTAATCCGCGACTCACGCATGTGCAGAACGATGCAAGCACCGTTCAAACCAGCCAATAGTATGGTAGTCTTATCTATTACTTTCATACTCTAGGCGCTTATGAAAATTCACTAGAGTAGGGTAGCTCAGCCAAAATTTCCAGTTTTAGGTGTTCAAAATTTAACCGAGTAAAAGTTACCGGTATTTCAACTGATGGCCTATCGACCAAATACCATAACTAACATAATATTCAAATATAAATATATTAACTCGTAAAGAATTCACTGCGTATGAAAAATTTACCAAATTTTTATCATGTATAAAATATATAGGATTTTTTTTTTGTATTCCATCCACTTTAAAACCTTGAATAGCATTACAGGCGTTCATTGAATCTTGATGATCAACAAAACGTGGTCCCGTGATTGACGTACCCTACCCCACTCTAGCGAGTGAATTTTCGTAAGCGTCTTTGTGAGCGTCTATAATCTTTCGCGGTGGGCCTAGCTCGTGGCCCAGGACAATGACCTGCTCTGTGGCGCAAGCGCGTAATGGCGCGCGAGTATCAGCATCCGGCCGAAAAGTGCGCCCACCCGGGCAACAGCAGCCTCTGTTGTTCCTGCTACGATGAAGACGTTCAACCACCGGCTCGTTGTGCTTTGGTTTTTCAGAGTTACTCTCTGGGTTCCGTTTCACCGAAACATGAAGGTGGACTATCAAGCATCGCCCTCCCATCTCTACATCTTCATATGACTGTAAGAGATTCCCTCCCAACCTCATTTTTTTCTACCCACATCAACTGTCTCACTGCATCTTCGGTGGCTGTGTCCTCATGTTCAGGGGAACCAGTGGCCGTATTCCGTTTAAAGCTTGTTGTGCACGAAAAGTTTTGTCAGCAATTCCGTTGTTACATCGTGGCACACGATTCGGGTGTGACGTCACGCTGCTTCCCACGCATCTAGGACATAAATTGCGTGTGGGTTTTCGTGCGTGACGTCACATTCACGTATGGTGCCAATTGTTTGTATGTTATGTTTTGATATTGCGGCTTGATGATTTGTTGAAAACATTATGATGGCTCCAGTAACGGTGTGAATTTACTCATATCCAGGGAAAGCTTGCAATGATAGAATATAAGAAAAAGCAGGAAGGTACAGTAATATGCCTTGGAAACACATTGCTGATGAAGTGTATTTCATTGTATCCATTAAAATTCTTATGTACATTATTGCACAGTTACTGGACATGCCATGTTTATAAAATATAATTGATCGATTATGCACGGAAACTTACAGCCACCGTCTCCACATAGTTTTCTATTCTTGGCTTATTCGTCATTTAACCACGTGTTTTCTTCTCGTTTTGAATTTAAATACCCCTTGCTTCAAAACGAGTGAACGAACTTGTTCCGTTCCCCAATGCGGTTATGAGAGCACAGAGTCTTGGAGCAACCATTTTTCGCACGAAAGCGCAGTGTGCGTCACACTTTCAACGGAACGCGGCCAGTATTTCCGCCCGTACACTTCAAGACACAGAATTTGAGGAAGTAGTTGCTACAACAGTGTTTAGTATCATCTACAGATGTAAATAAATTAATATTACACAGCTCGGTGGCAGGTAGGTGGGTGCTGCGTGTACATATTTTGTCCATAAGATAATGTTCGGAAACACCCCTAGTAGCACAAACAATCATTTTTCAGGTGGTCAACTGTTGGCAGAAGCGGCCAACGTTTACTAGTATGATCGTCTACTTTTGTTGGAATGGTTATTTATCAGGCCATGTCAGTAAATATGTTTGTAGTTATACTGAAATAATTTTAATGTGGGCAACTTAGTTTGAAAAAGACTGACATACTACAGTATACAGTCCACAAGCAGAATTAGAAAACTAACCCACAAGCATCTGAGTACAACAAGAAAGCTTGAGGTACACTTGTGGTTAATGTGTGGGTGATTTCATTATGCATCATGTATGCCCCATGTTGCCAAGGGAGCATTCCGAATGTTTACTGCCTGTGGGCTGCTTATCACGATCATATTTGCATAAGTGGGCCAATTAATGTTTGCTGTTTGGGACAGTGGTTACGTTCTGGAGTGAAATTTTCTTGTAAACTTCCTGTGGACATCGTAACGACATCTAAATACAATACAGGCTCGGCAGTCAGTAGTTTACCGCTGTGTGCATCAGTTACATGATAACACTGTAGGTACTATGTGACAATACGTCCATGAGCACATGACAAGAAACAATTTATTTAAATATCGAGGTTTCTAAAATTAGGATGATGTACGTAACTCGGCTCGCAAAAGAGAAGACATACACAAAAATAGTATGCAGATAAGACAACAGACATTTTTTTTACATCGAATAGTGTAATGTTAAAAATAAACTGAATATACTGTATTGGAAATTTGTAACGTAATGTTGACTAGGTTGGATCTTTAGTTTGTAAAATAGAGCTATGGGGGTTCAACAAGAATTAACGTTAAGAGTCAGTAACCTCCTAGGTATTGATTTATTGGCTTTCCTTGCAACATTTTTACGACCGAAAGTTGCAAAAGTACCACACCAGAAACATAGTTATTGATCTTACCTTTCAGTAGCATATAAGAACTAAACTAGGGACTCATAATTATGTATTTTTTAAATGCAATCTAACAAAAATTGATAAATACAAGCAACAATATATATTTATAAAATGCAGTTATCTGCTCGTTTCCATCTCTCAAACTGTGAAGCAAGAAAAAAAAGTGTCCTATGCAAGTTTCGTGCAGCCAGCTAGTTCTGAGCATTTTAGAACATCGAGTAAGGCATGTTTCTTTGGGACTAGAGAAAAATATGTGAAATTTTGGTGATAAGTAAATTTTTGGGTGAATATAGGAAATTTCGAACGTTTTGAAGGAAAACGGAAACTTTTTTTGGGGGAAAATACATAGTCATCGGGCCGGAGGTTGTGACTTCATCAGCGTATTCTACATACTGATCTAGAATCCTTTGTGTCCGGGTCAGTACGAGTTCTATTGCAAATTATAACTTTCTTTAACATTGATTTCCCATTTAATAAGATTCCTGGCTGCAAGCTAACTAAGGGAGACCCTTAAGAGCTTTCTTTCCAAGATTTATTGATTTTATGTTTGCTTACTTCTAACTAGTACTTACGATTTAATTTTGTAATTCAGAGCCAGTAGTGATATTAAGAACTACTTAACAGAGTATTTTGCTTAAGTGAGCTGAATGTTATCTATGCGTGAGACCGAAATCAGTAAATAATAAATTTATCCCCAATTACGATTACAAAAATTAAAACGGTAAAGATATGCGCACAAATATGATATCAAAATGACAAATACATTCTCAATATCCTACTTATCTTTCTTTCTAAATAATTAACATAGCATTTACGTTATAGAAAAATTTAATTATAAACACGATTTTTTGGAAACTTTCCCTTTAAGGTGCTCCCAACCTGCGCTTGAAACATGTTGCAGTGGGTTACAATTGTCTTCTTAAAACAAAACTTCTTAACGTGCTCTAAATTTATTTATCTACGAAAACAACATACACTTCAAACTATATCGCTGGAAGTTTAAAAGTTCAACACGCTTATTATAAATACGATTTTTGTGCCTCTAAAAATGATTATTAATTGTTTTTTATACTTCTGTTCGTGGGAATAACAAGTAGTATTCGAAATACAAAAAATTATGGAAACATGAGTTTGACTTTTATGCAATACTTCCCATAGATAAAATTATGAGGTCTACGTTTAAAGTCATATAGGACTAAAAACACGTATGAACTAAAAAGTTGAAAATAATCTTTAAATATAAAGATTTTGTTCAACCGCGATAGAATGTTCCAAAATTCAGTACAACTTGATTTTTAAAATAATCTAAATATTTATGAATAGTCAGCGGTCAAATAATTAACTTGCGTGGGGCTTGATATCAGTTGTCGCAAATGATTTATCTTTAGCCATTAGTAAAAATATAGTCCTTATGGAAAGTAAGCAGATAGCACCCCACATTTTTACATTAAAATAGTTTTTTGATCAATGGCTTTACTCTAATTTTAAGGTTATTAAAATTACGCTATACCTAGTTGTGCGACATTCTATCGCTGTAGAACAAAATTATTATATTTGAAGGTTATTTTCAAGTTCTTAGTTTATGTTGCTACAAAAGCAGGGATAACGAAATGTAATTTTTTTTTAAATTTTAGTATTGTTGTTTTGTTTAAAGATTTTGATTAAAAGAGTATTTTCTGTTGTAGTCAGACGATATTTTTATGATATGCGAGAATACCAGGCCATAGCAATGAAATAATTGTACTGTCATCGATTCTTAATACGTGTGCAAAATTTCAAATAATTCGGAAGTCTGGAAGCGGATGAAAATTTAAGTGACAGATTCCATTACATATATGTAGGTGAAGCTAAATATTGAAGTAAGGCCTATTGCACGCCAGTAGAGTAGCTTGCGCGTAGAGGTGATACGATAATAAATACGCCAATCAGCGGCATCCTTAGAGCTTCCGTCGAGTTTGAGCTTTACACACAAACGCAGCCTATCTAAGGAGTCCATTTATCCCGGGTTCGACCGCTAGTTTCTTTCTATCTTCTCTCCTCACTTCGCTGTTCTCTTCAGCCCCGGTTGCTGAGAGGAATGTGGGTTGGGGTTGGCAGTACTGAAGCTCCTGACGAGGAAGACGCTTCGTAATGCCGTACTTTTCAACGTTTCTTCAAGCGGAAACAAACTGCGGCTGTAATGTAACATCAATCACTGTCATATTTTTATACTTTCTATACAACTAGGCACCGGGGCAGAAGTGGGAAGATACAAATGTGCAGTGCGTCTATCTTCGAGGATATAAGGGACGCATTTATTTTAATCTACAATAAATCGTTTCATAAGGCAAAGACATGTACTGATGACATAAGGAAATACAGATGAAGTTACTTATTTATCAACAAACGAGCGCATACTTACGTTCGGAACCTTTGATTTACGGAGTTTCAACCCTGTGCTGTTGTTTGGAACTGACATAGAACTATTTTCTCAGATAGGTGTTATTTTTATTTCACCGATTTCCGTTGGTATGGTAACATCATGCCAGGTTTGAAAAGTGTTTTCTGAATGGAGCAAAATGAGAAATGTTCATATAAAACTACTACAAGATGATCCGATACACAGTTGTATTTAATTTAAATTTATCTTACAAATGATTTGCTGTAAAGTGAGCACTTCTCAAGACCAGCTTGGTTGTAACCATCAAAAACAAATACAATTTATTTTGAGCTCAAGAATCTACTTATTAATGCAATACAATATACATACGCTGATTGTTACATAGGTTGCTTTGTTTATTTAAAAAGGGGCAGAAAAGTATAAATAATCTAAAAGGAAAATGTAACTAGGGTTCCAATAGCGGTCACTTAATCCCGAAAGACCTATGCAGTAATAACAAATGCGGTACAATGGACGAAACAAGTAGGGACTGTACATGAGCGTTACTTCATGCCTTTGCCAGCTGCGTCAATCAACAATACCAATAGGCAATCGTCCACACGGAAGAGTCGTGTGGGTTGCAGATATAACAGGCACCAGATACACAAACAATTCAAGTGTCGTATTTCAACCGGCAGACAAGTTGGAAATTAGTTCTTAAGTGTTACTCTATTGAACTACTGTATAGGATTCCTAATTTTAGTAGCTTTGCTGTATATGAACAACCCGATATTGCACTGCAAACTACATCAAAGTTTTGGTCTACTGTAAGTAAACATGGGTTAGTTCGTACCCCTGAGATTAACTTTGTAACCAACCAAATGTAAGCTTCTGCGTCATTTAGTTAGGTAACAGGAAAATTACCAGGGGATATGTTATATTTATTTTGCCACGGAATCCCACTTTACAAAGAGTTATCCACACAAAAATATGAAGTCGTGAAAAGTGGTGCAAACTAACCTAACTGGTGCAAAGCAAACCCAGTTCAAGGTACTCAGTTGGTTGACATGACCCTTAAGTTAGTTGAAAGTGGCAGCTGTTACACGATTTGAACCCATAACCCGTCATTTGTACAGATTTTAAAATTAGTATTATTTATAATCATAAACAAGAGCAGATATAGAAAAATTGTTCCCCAGTTTTGTTAAAAAAAAGTTTATACTATGCTAATTATTTTTTTCAAGACAAAATACATTATCTTTATAGCTAATTATGTAACCAAGAAAATTTTCATTAACGAGCTAACTAGTCAAATCTAAATATATTTTGTCTCGAAAAAATTATACTACGCATGAAAAAAATAATTTTTTTAACGAAACTTTGGAAAAGTTTTGCAAAATATACTTTCGAATCGAAATAAAAAAATAACCATAGTAAATGCAATATAAATTATTGATCATGGCCTTGAGGTAATTGTTGCGCAGGTATGGAGAAAAAAGAATTCTGGATGAGGATTTAGGATGCGCTGTTGACGTCACAACCGCCGATCTGGTGACCAAGTGTATCCGCCCTTATAAATGTTTCTGTTTTCCTTCTAAACGTATAGCATTTCCTACATTCTCGTCGATGATAACATATACATGGCAATCACTAACATTTCGGTCTGAACCTTGGCGCGTTGAAAGTTGCGTGATTTTCGGTGTTTTGTACCTTTATAGGCACAATATGCATCGCGCCAGTGTCCATCTGTAAACTACAGACAGAATATAAATGCAGTCAGCTCACTACGGAAACAAACAGCTTAGTTATCTGCTGCCTGAAACAGTGGGCACTGTTATATATATATATATATATATATATATATATATATATATATATATATATATATATATATATATATAACCCTAATATCAATACTAGCCAACTTTATGCACAAAAGTTTACCCAGAACAACATATTTGTTAAGCGTAATCTGTTTCTTCGCTATTAAATGTACGAAATTTTGACATTCAGCGATTGTGCTTCAGAAATTCGTTACCCGAGAAATTTTTTTGCTCAGAATGTCAACAAAATATATTGTCTAAGTTTGTAGTTCTTTCAAAAACTACTACGATTTTTTCTAAATTGATTGGATGTCATTAAATGTGTGGCTTAATTTTTTTTTCATTGAAGGAATTATTTTTTGATGATCTTGATGAAAACCAGCTCCGTCTGTGTAATGAGAAGGTTAAACAGCTAGAAAGATAAATAGAGAAAGAGAGATACACAAGTTTCGCACTATGGCATCCCAAAGGAAATGGATTTAAAACACATCATCACTAATGCCAATACTGTTACCAAATCGCTAAGGGGTGGGGTTTAAAAAGCAAATAATGTAAACGAACGAATTTGTAGTAATGAAGAGAAAATATAAACAAGTAGATCTATACAGAACTAATCAGCCTACTTTCCTGTAGTGTATATTTTGATAACAGAAATGTTTGCTCAAGGGCTGTAGGGGGATGAGTTATCCTAGGGTTTTAGAACACACAGAAAAGAATGCCAACGAAAGCAATGTGATGAAAAACTCAAAAATTAGTAAACATACTGCAACATTTAAATTTTG
>PNEQ01064881.1:0-24717 GCA_003012365.1 Medauroidea extradentata
CTTAAATTAGGGTGATAAATGTGAATTTAACAGTTTTGTTTTGAAACTGCATATGAATCTGTTCATTTAGTGCATTGCAGCATTTACTCTCCTTTCAGTACTATGTGGTCAGAAGTTGCCTCTGTAAGAGTTTGTTGTGAAGTCTAGATTGTTGATTATTCTTTTATTATAAGAACACTGTTATTTTTTAATGTCACACAAAATTCAAAGAAGCCATATCGAGTTTGGTATCAAACAAATCAGTATTTAATTTCCTGCAGATTATCTAAATAACTTATTTTTGTGTTTTGCACCTGTAAGAGTATATTAGTGTTAATTTAAATTGCTGTGTCTGAGAGGAAGTGATGATCATTAGCCCAGCCGACAAGCTGGCACCGGCAAAGGGAGGCTGGGCTGAAGGAAACCTCACCAAATATGGTCACATCTGTGCTGATTGGCCAGACGACGACTCTGGAATTTTTAGACTCTTGTGACGTCAACCAAATAGTCCCCTGGGGGTAGGAACCGTTTCTTCATCCGCAAGGAATTCAGTTAATTAGTAATGTCATAAGGTTAAATATAGCATAATCACTGTTTTGGAAACCGACTGAATGAATTGACTGTATCTTAAATCAGTGTCTTATCCGCATATAATGTAAAGCAATGTAAAAATGACTAGCTGTGTGACGGTGGAGTAATCTGTAAGGGTGGCTTGGCACTAGGGGAGCGTTTTGCCCTGGCTGAGGGTTGTTGGTAGCAACGCGCCGGGGTAGCAAGGTGCGGTGCCAGAGGGCACGGAATTTTGGTTGTCCGGTGGTATAAAAGGCGAGACTGGCAGCTAATTGACGAGCTTGAAAGTGGTTGGTGTGCGGTCTAGAGAAGTGCGGTCACGGCAGCCTAGATTGAAATAGGCTAGTTTTGAATAAGTTACCGGTAATACCGCGGGTATTAAATACACTCGGTGATAGTAAGCTCTCACAGGACCTCAGCTAGGGCTAAAACCGAACTTGTGTCAGCACGCAGGTTGTAAGCCGAATGTACGAAGATGTTGTATATCAAAAGATCTGTTGTGATAAACAAACGGCAATAAACCGTCCCGTGGAACTAAAACAAAGTGACTTGTGCTTTCACAACCATTCTTAATTAACCTAGAGAGTTCAAGTAGCTAATGACACTCTACTGGGCTATCCGGCAGCAAAAAAAAAATAATAATAATAATAATCGTAAAATAAGTAAGAGTGCATAAAGGCGCATTACAACATTTTTGCACAGCTGTATGGTCACAAAGTTTTCTGTGTGGGACAGTCAGTGTAATGTCGTGATCAC
This sequence comes from Medauroidea extradentata, assembly GCA_003012365.1. NCBI lineage: Eukaryota > Metazoa > Arthropoda > Insecta > Phasmatodea > Phasmatidae > Medauroidea > Medauroidea extradentata. The sequence goes on from PNEQ01064881.1 coordinate 1,306, forward strand.
AAGTAATTGTGTGTCGTCCACACATATTATTTTATTTATGCTAACCTGCCAACACGAGTCTATAAATACCTGCGCATTTCTGTCTGAATATTTGTAATGGGTAGTAAAGCAACATTTTTCTGCCTTTCTCTTTGTTAGCAAAACTAAACACATTAATAGTAATAGAAAATAATGAGCACTTATAAACTAAACTGGAGTGGAAATAAAACTTCAGTTTACGAGCACAACAAATTTATCCATGTACAAATGTATAAAAGTATAAAAAAAAGCAGTAACTGCCGTCAGGCATACACACGGATAACTTGCGGCCACTCGTGCTCTGGCCACGCACCATTCTCTTCCACGTTTGGAGGACTGCTCTTCCAGTCCCACTGAGTGACTGGTGCGAACCAACCTGGCCCGTAGTTTGCTTCAATGTATGCTCTCGTCTCGCATGGCACTCGCACCTTCAGTTCCAGGAACTCTGTCCAGCAGAGCGTAAAGCGTGGGAACTTGTACCTGCAACACCAAACAACAGTTACACACAGATCATAAATCCTTAATTCACTCTGCATTCATTGCACTAATTGTTATGCTGCAGCAATCACAAAACTTTGTAATAGGTTATTCATTTACTATAGAACTACCAGAATAGTGTACAGCAAAATTATGCATTGTATTGTGAACAAAATACAATACCAACATGACTGATGAACCAACTTTTTTTCAACGTTGGTGCAAATTACTCAAAAAATAACAATCGATCAAACCATTCTGGAAATATGGCAAGACATTTTTATTAATTTATTATGTTGTTACCTTCCGAAATTGCAAATCTATAACAATAGCCTCATCCACATCCAATGCTCAGATGATGAACTATTATGATTTAAAATTTGGTTTGAATCTGTCCTGAGTTATGACACTACCAAAATTTTCAAAAAGATACCCTTCACATTTAAAATAAGAACTATACAAAGTACAAATACACAAAAGTCAGACGATCTGAGTTGGATGGGATTCAGTTTACATGTTATTAATTTTCAGGAATAAATATGTAGTATATAAATACAAACATCAGTAGCAATTAGTCACACGGGCAATTGTGATGTTTGGGATGAACGGCGACTGCAACATGAAGAATATTGATGTTACGCCTGTTGCACATTAAGGGAGTGTTAGTGCAAAGTGAAGGAGCTGCAGGCAAGGGAATGCAGAGACTGGCCGGACTCTGGTGCAATACTAGTAGTGGATGATATTATTTTTTAAATAGACATTTTGTTGTATTTAAAAAGAGACAATACAGTACTATCGTATAGTCAGCAGTCTAAAGTGGTGATTAAATAAGGAAATTATCAATAATGTAACATGTCCGGATTCTTCTTGCCCTTAATCTTGCTCCAACTAGTTCAGTTCTAAATTATCTCAGGGTTCAATTAATTTGTGGTTAGTTGTGAGTGTGGGTTAGAGTACAGCAGTAACATTACTACACAAAAAATTATATACATATTGCAACTAAATTCTTAAGCCCACAATTTATTACCACTTTCAGCAAATTTCTAACTGTACAATTCCAGATGATTATGTTCATGTCACAAATGACACTCTGTACTAGCAACGATGCAAATCACTAGCAGACGCGGTGAAGAAATTCACGACATTTAAGTTTCCTGTAATTCTCATGAGAGTAAAAATTTCTCTCAACAATTTATTTTGTGGAAGCCATAATTACATTCCATACTTCGACTGGCATTCGCAAAGTAACTAAGAGGTGGCTCCATGCCACACACTTTCGCACCATGCATTTAGTACATCATTTTTGTCTCAGTATACATAACCATTGTTCTATAATCTGCCGACCTCACAGTGGCGCTGACTTACTGCCATTACCAAACAAAATTCAAAAACTTCTAACATTTTACATAAACTTAATGTTTAGAATGCAAGATAAAACAATTTACGTTAACAAATTATATTAACAAGAAAGCAAACATGTTAAATCAATCTAGTTAGTAGTTTACTATAGAAATACATAAAGAACAAAATAATACTTATTTGAATCTAAATATTGAGCCAATCACTCTGACGCTACTCTTCTCTGACTGGTCCCAACAAAATAAAGTGCTGACAAGTGATACTGATGATTTGTAGTGCTGTTTTTACACTCAAATCTGAAAACAGTTACTGCTGTCTTCTGTCAGGTCAATGTAGCCAACTTAGGGGTTTTCCCCTTATATTTAGAGAGAAAATTAGTGTGCCGGGGTAATTTTAGAAGGGGAACAGGAATGTTTAGGGTATTTTTAAGGGTTTCAAAAATTAACTTGAGTTTACGAAAGAAATACTTATTATTTGGTTCCGGATGTGCAAGTGCAAGTCCATTGCTTCCACCGATACAATTGATTACTGTCAATAAAGGAAGCAAATTTAAGCAAATTTCGTTAACAGACAACCGTTGCTTGCTTACTTGGCATTGGCACCACTGCACCGCTAACACACTCCCACTGATGACAGTATGGCAGTACGCAGGTATTGTATGGTAAATTTAAAAGCTCATGGAAAGGACCCAGTTGCTTATGCAAATACAGAGAAACATGAAAATGCAGTCCAGAATGAGAATACTGCACATCATGTCACAAACTTCCAGCTTGCATACAAATTCACTGCAGCAGCAAAAATCCCAGAAATAAAACTAGCTACCTTTATCACGGAATATTATGTTTCGAATTCAAGTTGTCAATCACTTGACAAAAATTCTGTCAAAAGTGGACCGTAATTCTAACACTTTACCTAAATTGAAACTTCACAAAAAAGTATGCAGCTATTAGAAAAGACACTAAGTCCACGCATACTTGATGACCTAATACAAGAGGTTGGCTACACTGCACATTCCATTATTATTAATGAAAGTACACGTCTCAACACAAAACACTTTTTATATTATGATTAGTTTCTTTTTAGTGCCATAAAGACAGATTGTAACATCATTTCACAGGATAATTAATTTCACTGCCTGTGAAGCTCAGTGTGTACGTGATGCTATAAAGGCCCAATTAAAACACGATGGTTTGAGACTTCAACACTTGGTTGCAGTAGGTGTTGATGCGTACGTCACAGTAGGCAAACAATTCTGTGACTGCTATCCTGAAATGTTGTAAAATGTGTCAGTCTGTGCACTTATGTGCTAAACAGGCAGCAGAAACACTACATCGACAGTTGGAGATTTCAGTCCAAGAAATTCACAATTGGTTCACTCATACCTGTAAATATTTCAAAGTGCATTATAATTTGTATCTAGTCTAGCCCCGGCAACCACCCTCGCCCAGTTACACCAAGAAGTATAGTGAGTGTGAGATACCATACCACAAAGACAGTCAGCATTTGTACAATAAGTTACATGCCACAATAGCCACATATTTGGTCATGTAGATATATGTGATCATGCCTGCTGTATGAGTCACATTTAATGTTCTGGATGTCCACCACTTGACGTACTGATCAGTCCCAAATACCACTGATGTCTCATAGTATGATTTTAATTTTCGGCCTGCAAACGAACCCTCAAACTTCACACGCACAAGTGATGCTTGAGCGGGGAACAGCCTACAAACAACTTTCAAATCCTTCTTCATATTCTTGAATGAAAGCTATGTACGTAGAGAGAGATATTCAGCTACCAAAACCAAAACAAAAATGGAGTACAAATGTTTTGAATGTGAAACTAGATCCTATTTACCTGGCAATGTCCTGTAAACGTAATAAAATGCTACAAAGAAAATAAATAATAAATATTTGTAATTTCTAACTTCACGAAATTAAATGGTTGTAAAATATTTGTGTGGCATTTGAAAAATTTAAAGTGCACTGTTTGAAACAGGTACAATTTAATTTTAAAAGCAACAAAAAAATTATTGACAATGTTCCTTTGCAGCCCAGGAAATATTAATTTTTTTACAATACTGAACTGTGATTCATTTCAACCAAAAGCGTTGAAACATTCTATACTTTAGTCACAACTCAGAACTAAAATATAATTTTCTACACAACATTGCCATATTTTTTCCAAACCAGGCTAAATTTTTTCATCTCTTGTCTAACTTGCACCACTCAAGAACTATGATGCTCTTTAATCAGATTGTTGTACAGATTACATAAATCCCACCTCAAAATGCAGCTCGTGCACTACTGCCGAAATAGTTGCAGCGATCAAATACATTATGCGTTATACTGCCGTGTTACGAACAGGTTGAGAATAGAACAGTTAATGTTTGCAAAGAAGATAGGCCAGGTCCATACCTCTCATAACGTTGCGAGCGCACGGAACCGCATTTACAACACAACTTGTTGATTGTGTTTAAGAATCCTGCTTTTGTCCCACAAGAGATGTGCACTGAATGTGATGCACATTCTCCATGAAAACTGACTATGAATACCAGCCTTAGACATACAATGAATTTAGATTAAGTTTAAAACTTACTTAAATTTTCTGCCACTTTTAGCTTGAGTTCCTCCATTCCATATCCAAGGTCCATCTTCATAGAAGAAAAATATGTCAAGTTTAATCCCATTACTCATAAATGACATCTCTAAACTATCATTAATTTTCCCAAACCAATGTTTCAATGTAAATCCATGGGCAATGAATTCTGACTGAATTTTTTCACTAAAGTCAGATATGAATATTCCAATGTCCACATCTTTGCTGTGAGGAATTATGCTGCACTGGCGATAATACCCTACAGCAAGAAAAATTCAGAAAAAACAAATATCACTAACTCTGAATTAATGAGTACATTAATTAATTCAATTACTTATATTTTGTTGCACAGTTAACCAAGTAATGAAGTCATTCACTGGGCAAATTTGATAAACAAATAAGAATGTTTAAAGGAACATTATATTAAAATTCCTGATTAATCAGAGGTAAAGGCTCCATATTAAAAATAGACACTGTAAATAAAACAAGGTGAATAGAAACAATATTAGAAATAATTTCATGACTTACATAAAATTATATTACAATAACACTACTGTCTGTAAACTGTTTTAACTTGCCTATCTAAAACACACTTTTTAAAACAGTTAATTCTGGAAATTTTGCTCTAAATGTATGTTCCTATTCACCCTGTTCTACAGTGTGAAATTTTTTCGTAAGTACAATTTTAAAAATGATTAAGTTGCACAGCAAAAATAGTTACCATAACAGAAAACAGGAGCGGAATACTATATAATTTATCTACCAAAAAAAGATGATTTAATTTTTAATAAATTAAAAATAATAGGCAATCACACATAAATACAGTACTACTACACTATCACAACTGTTTCCAGTTTACATACCAATAAGTTCATACTTTCAAAACATAACCAACTTTTGCAAAAAGATTCCATGAGCAATATCATAGAGCATGCAAGTCTCTTAAAATTTTGTTTCATTATTCAGTATTTAAATTCCACAGTGAACGAGTACTGGATAGTATCATATCATATCAAAAATCTACCAATTACATACATAGGGAAAGGGATGAGGGCAAAACGTGGAAGGTTGGGGGGGGGGAGGGGGGTAGAAGCCATAAATAGCTAGTACCCAAAAAATGTAGTAAAAAAATATTTTTCAAAAGGTTTCTAAAACCGTAATTAATTACCTTTAACATAATTTTGCACCATTTAGAATTTTCAAAAAGTTTTTTTATTTAAGAAAGGTTTTTAAATTAAATACAGTCAAACCTGTTTAATACAAACCTGAAAGGAAAAAAATTTTGGCTGTTTGTATTAATGAGGTTTGTATTAACAGGTGTTCACTAAAACCTTAAAAAGTTTCTAAAATTTTGATTACTCTGTTTATCCCCACAATCAAATAGTCTTTTCACCACGACGACTTCCTTTTACTTGAGAACTTGATATTGCATGGTTTAATGCATAAACAAAATTTTTATTAAACATTAAAGTAATTATTTATTTTCTTGTCCCATTCCAAGGGGAATAAAAATCAATTTGTATTAATGAGAACTTCATGTTAACAGGGTTTGTATTAACGAGGTTCCACTGTAAAACATAATTTTAGTATTATTATTTTCATTAATATTCTTACTTATATGAAAATTGAAGTGCCCAACATTTTTATCAAAAACTTTATTAACTTTTTAAATTAGTTTTTGAAAAGATATTGAAAGTAGAAGTACTAAATATATTATAGCATTACATTCAAAACATGCAACAGCTAGTTTAAAATAAAACATTAAATGTTTGTGTGGCCTGTTAAAACTCTTTCTTACATTTTTAAACTTTATTTGTCACTTTCTTTTTTAATAAACATTCCATACACAGGTGAAAAAATATTTTGAAATTATTCTTTCAACAACACCTAATTTTAATTTTTTTTTACTTAAAAACACATCACATTAAGTTTTACATTTAATTTTTGTCAGAAGTGTAGTGAAAATATCCACCACTTGAAAGTCAGTTGGACAGTACTTAAAGTCAAATTTTCCTTTAGCATATTTGTCAATTCTATAATAGTAGCTAATTTCAATGTACTCACTTCGCTCATAAATAACACCTCTTTTAATTAAATTAACTGGAATATGCAGTCCATATTGTGGCACATTTTTAGGCTCACATTACTCAGACTGTTCAGTTCAGTTTTCTGTAACTGTGATGTATTTTAAGTCGGCTGAGAATGCAGTGGTTCAAAACCTCTACTCTTCATATTATCTTTGAACTTCCTTCACCAATACAGTGTAATTTAACAAGCTTGACACAAGCAATACAATGATTTATTTAGCTACATACTTATTTTTAGTTACAACCTTCAATGAAAATTTACACAGTATAGGTTTGCCTGATTTTGAGGTTCTCTTCTTAGAAAGATACCTGGCTGCTGTATCGTGTCGACCTATAAGCCATCAGGACTTCCTGGTAAAACAGGGTCTCTGTAATACTGTACAGATTATACAGTCATAAAGACATTAGCTTTACTTTTGCCTACAGGACTGCAGTTTTTGCTAAACTTTTACAAGGTGAGAATTTCCTTTAACTGTTATTACATCCACATAAAGTTCAACGTGAACTTGCACTGACCATTGGGCCAAAAACTTCTTGACAGTCGTTTTCATATTTCTGTTCAGTTTCTCATACAGTATTACCAATGTTGTCTTACGTCTAGTATGTCTTCATTAACATTTTATGCTAAAAACCATTTGATAGTATTTCATGATATTTAGCTTTATTTTTATCCACAAAGTTCCATGTTAGATTTCTTTGGAGAAACTCCTCTTCAATAGCAGTCATCCATATCTTCTTTTTCTTCCCCACAAACTGCTTTCTCACAAGGTGTAACAACGGGGGCAGCTAGGAGTTGCAACCCACCCACCAAATAAAATGTATTAATCTTCCTATTTTTCCCATTCAGCTGAGGAATATTATTGACTTTGAAAACAAAATGAGTGACTATGCTTTTCTTGCACCATGCTTTTTCATTCATTCCAATAATTTTCACTTGCATTAAGACAATTTTGATACTTTCAATTTTTTTTTTTTCTGTTTCAACTTATAAATGTCCTAAAACTTACTCTTTCAGTCAATAAAATACGTCAGTGCATAATGTGTGTGAGCATCCACAAATGTCAAAGTACATTTTTCTCCATCCCATGTCTCAGTCTACACTGGATCAATATCAGTGTGAGTCAGTTGTTAAGGTCTTTCAGCTAGTCTCGCAGTCTTAAATAGGAAATAGGTTTGTTTAGCCTTGACACATGATTTCTGAGACATATTACTTCTGTGTTGTTTATGCCCTCAAACTGAGCAACAGTAACACGTTGGACTCACATTCGAAAGGACCCGGGTTCGAACCCCAGCTCCAGTTATCCTGATTTCGGTTTTCCATGGTTTCCTTAAATCACTCCAGGTGAGTGCTGGGATGGTTCCTTAACAAAAGGCCATGGCCGACTCCTCTCCCAGCTCCTGTTATTGTCCCTAGTTGTGTGCCAGCATCTCCAATGACCTCGCTGTCGACGAGACGTAAAGTCCACTTACCTTACTTTTATTCCCACAACCAGTTTCAATAATTTCTTCATTAGAGTAACTTTTGGTTTTAATGAGAAAAAATAAATTATCTTCTGATTTACTTTTCTAATATTAACGTCCCAACATAATCATGCTCATATACGGAATGTACAGAGTTCAATTAGATTGAATTTTTCTGGCACAATGCTTCCATTTACTGATCAATTTTTTCTGCAGTTATTACATTATATTGACTATTGTTAACATTTTAAAAATACAGCTGTAATTTGGCGTATGTGATGTTTATTCAAAATGCACCAACAAATTATTTTTCACAAGTTTTTTTAATACAGTAAATATTAAGAATTATGCTTTTCAATTTGATTTTTTTAACTTTTTTTTCTTAATAATTTGTGTAGATTTTACTGCTTACATCACATCACATTATTACTATTGTTTTCATCACTGCTGTTGCCTCACCACTTTTTATGGACTGACTAAATGCCTAAACATTGCTGTCGAACCGCTACGTCCTGTATTTACAGTGGTCAATATCCCATCTAGATCACTCTTCATACCCTCAGTGGAGCAATGAAGGTAGTTGTGTCCAGAGGGTTTCAACTGACTAGTCTAATACTAATTTATTCATGCAAATACATACAAAGGCCAGCTTTGAAGTATTTTACTGAACTTCACAAAGATACTTTGCTGATTGTCCAAAGAATATCCACCAGTAAAAAAATTAAGACAAGACGGATCTCAATATCTTTGGCAAATGGAAAAAAACTGCTCTATACAACAAATCCAAGCAACAAAATGCTTGGACAGGAGCAGAGGCAATGAGAGATGGAGCCCTACCACAGAGCTACGTCCGCTGCTCCGCTAACCCACGCCTGGAAAAGGGGAAGGTAGCCACACTACTGGCATCCACTGTATTAACACTTACCTGCCTCAACAATCTCACACACGTTCGGCATGCCGCAGTGTGCGACTCTTTTAAATACAGCAGCTTCAGCGTACCAAAACTGTAAGTGTAATTTGTGATTGAGGCAGGGCACATTGTCTCACACACACTCACTCAGTTGCAACTGGCCAAGCACAACACAGTAAAAAACTCTTTCCTGTGGCAACAAAAGCTGTAGCTAATACTGTAAAATCATACACTCACATGTACATATGCCATAACTGTTGTAAATGTACATAATTTCGTATTTTACTGTTTTATGCAGCCTGTAACATGAATAGTACAACAAAGAGACAATGTTACTGACACTATCTCCAAATCCTAAAGCTTTAAAAACATTATGAAATTGTTAAAAATAATATCTACTCCAATAGCATCTCAACTTACCTAGGCAGGTGCCACTGCTCAACCAGAAACGGACATTAAGCTTGTCTAAAATAGTTTTGGCTCTTGAAAGCAATTTCCACGCTTTGTGAGAAAACCTCATGGTTTCTTGTGTGATATTTTTGCCATAAATTCTATAGAATTCTTTCATTCGATACATACTGCATTCGATAAACCGTGAATTGCTCTTTTCCTGTAAGAATTGGGCACTGTCTTTAGGAATGTTCATCGGTATTCCAAAGACGAGAGAAAGCGTAGTCTCGAACTTGTCGTAGGCCCCTTCGTTTCTCATGTAGTCCAATGAGTGGACGGAAAGATCGAGCCCCTCCAGCTTGAAGGGTGCACGTGGGTCACTGTTGATGCTTCCATGCCACCAATAGTTGCCCTCCCGCTCATAAAATATGACCAACTGAATCACTGCATTCCTCTTCAAGAAGTACCCAATTGGAGCATTGTCAGGAATATCATTTGTCTGCTCACGTGGCTTCACATTATATATTACAGCTACATGGAAGTTTTTCTCTTGTAACGCATACGTAAATTCCTCCTGAAAATAAAATCCATTGCATTACTACAAATGTTAGAATATTATTTTTCTAACAAATATGGGAGGCTACTTATTCAAAATTACGGCAGAAAGATATTTCGTTTAAAATCACTGTATGTGATTCATTCTACATTTGATCAATCATTTGCATATGTTATTACTAAAGGAGAGTAAAAAAAGATTAACTTTACTGTAGTGCACATCATACATATAAGTCTCGAAAGACAATGTGTTCAGCTGTCTGCATATCATATCACATAAGAAATTCTAAACAGACAATAAGACAGGAGGGTGATTAAATACTTATTAACAAAAAATATACCAACAAAACTGTGACCATATCATATTTTGTTCAAATCAATGAAACTGTTCTACAGAACTACATGTACCGAAAACCTTTTTACAAGTGCTTCAATATTCCGTAAAGGAAACAATAAAAATTTAATTTATGAGAAAATATTATCTTTCAAAACTACCAATGAAAGGTAGTATTAAAAATTAATTATACTGTACTGTTAGTCACAAACTGATGTCTCAGATACAATGAAATATAAGACTTGCCATTTTGCAAATAAGAACTATAAATGGTTTAAAATATGAAAGAAGTGACATGCTGTGGGGTCTTGTAATCCTGTACGGAGTAGCTCCTATTCATGTAAAGAGGTGCACTATCAATTTATTTTATACAGGATATAAATAGAAAGTGCTTACAACTATTAATAGCAGCGTACAAGGCTTCGAGATGAGCTATTTGATACAGGATACTTGTGTTCCATAGGGTCAGGTAATATACTTAAATCACTCTACATATGTGTACTAAGAGATAAGAATATGTGCAGCACGCTGCTGTGAGCACAGCTTCAATCAACCTGCTGGTCAGCTTGAGCTAGTTTGTTCCGAGATAAAATCTGACACAAAATGTTTAGTAATTGCATATATTTTACACACATTTCATTTTCACTACAAACAAATTTAAAAAAATAAGAAAATTCAAGTATAAGTGTCCTATATTAAACTGTTTGTCTCAGAGCCCTGTACACTAATGTGTATGGTTGTAAACACTTATAGTTTACAGTTAGTACACATTTTAATATGGACAAATGTAAAAATACAAAATTATGACAAAAATTCTTACACAAGAGTTACGTAAAAATGTTCAGTACAACCTTATTACTATGATCCTGTTAATTACAAATCCTTTATAAGAGTCCATTAAAACTTTTGGCTAAAATATATGAGAATTCAAGGAAATAAAACCAGAAAATAAGTTCGATGTATTTTTATGTTTCAATGAATTGAATCTCCTGACCAGCACTGTACTGCACAATGGCATATCTGCCTGTAGATACCTTGCCCTTCTTCTCTCTGTGGACTGGAGTTCCCATGCTGAGTGTAACACACGCATTCGTCTTCTATGATTACTTGTGGTTAATGACTACATTCTGCATTTGACCATGTTATTGCATTATTTACCCCAGTGTTTTTATAGTTCTAGTAGTTTTCACTACTATTTCTTGTCATTACAGAGTTATTTTTTTAAATTCAAATTTGGAAAAGACTTTTGTTTGATTTTGTGAACTTCTGAACAAATTTCAATATTTTCTTGTTTCAATTTGGTTACAGCTATAACTGTAACAAACTTGCAATAATAAATTGATATTGCAGCAATGTATTAAATTAACTAACTGCAAAAACACTCAACTCTCTTTAATACAAATTTGAAGTGACATAATTTGCTGCAGTCTATAGTATTAGCTTTGTATTAACATGTGTTTACAAAACTTATAAAAGCCTGTAAATATTTTTTTCAGACTGTTTATCTGCCCCAAAATACAAATATACTAATCTCAACAATAAATTACTTTAACCACTATTCTTGATTAAATTGTCTTATTTATTTATTTTACAATTTAGAAGAATACAGATATGTTCTAGGTGTACGTACCGTATCCTTTTAACTTAAAGACAAAGACAACCCTAAAGGACAGAACAGACAATTCACAAACAGGAGAAAAACACAAACAAATACAAAGAACTAAACTAGGACAAAATACAAAATACTAAAACAAGTTTACAGTTTCTTTCTGAAAGGAACGCTATCAACACAGAGGGAACCTGTTTAAAATGCCTGTAAATATATAAATACAAACATTAGAAGGATAGTGTACCAAGCTGTGGTGTCTTATCTTAAACAATAAAATCAAATTTTGAGTGTATTAAATTGTAATTTAAAGTGATGCAATAAAGAAGGCCATTTGCTGAATCACAGTTAGTACACATTCCCTTAGGCCTAACTCCAGGTTTTGGTATTCTTAAACCACCTTTTTTTATTTGGCAAACAGCTTATTTTTGAATAATTTGTTTCTCAAATATCTGCATGTTGTTCAACATTTATTACCATGGATAATTGGGAGTTTACAGAACCTAGATGTACTATTTCAAGATGCGTGTTGCCGTCTCTAACGACGTTACTGTCGATGAGACGTTAAGCCCACTTATCTTACCCTGCATATATTTCATACTTGGGTTGATAGAGAAGTAATTGTGACAAAATTTTGACCTTCCAAAAATGACACATCACAAGAAATTGACTATGTACGGATCAAAGTTTACGATAAGATAAGTTTAAAAGAGGACATCACGTGAGAATGGTTGCAGAATATTGCAAGAAACAAACACCAAGATGGCAGTTTAAAATTACTATTAAATAAATGATGTAGACATGTACACCAATATCTTCATATATAGGAGTCGACACAGCTGGAAAGTGCCTTGCTACAATGTGCAGCTAAACTCGTTACAGCCCTGAGTTCAGGGCGGCACTGGCACCATTGGTACGACACATGATTGAATTTAGAAAATGAATTGAGGATGATTATGGGGGCTGGTGCCAGCGATTCTCCCAGTATCACACTTCGTGACACTCTTATCCCAGGGGTGGGTGTTATGGTCGCGTGCCTAGTAATCGTCTTGTTCCAGGTGCGGTGATGTCCTGACTTAACTTGTCTGGTGTGAACACAGTTGTACAATCGGATTGAATAGCATGAAAACAATTATCCCTTGTATAATTATTTATTAAGTACTGGTCACAAAACGTGCCTGAATTAATTTATGGTACATCAGTCTGCTGTGTGGTTGCGGAAGGAAACCGTGCTCTAGCCTATATGTGCTGTATGAGTTGAATGCGGGGTTGTGCAGGGTGCTTACACGACATTTTAAAATGCAGCTCCCTGTAGAGCAGAGAACCAACGTCTGCTGTGTTGGCCACAGTTTTGCTTGGGATGCAGGCATGGATGATGAATGTATGCTACTGTACCCAACTATGCAATTGTATGGTTGAACCTATCCCCGAGGTATGCTATAGTAAGGTAATGGTTGGCGCAATGACGGCGACAGTGGTACCCGCTGATGAATGTGGTTAGACGCAAGAAATGAGATGCACTTACTTGAGCTGTATTCAAATGACGTCAATGTATGGATGAATGCACAATGTCCCTTTGTTCACTGTATAATGATGGTAATGGAGGCAATAGTGATGAGCATGTGGTTTCACAAAACTGGCCATAAAATACTAACTGGTGTATGAAAATGTGTACATAATTACTTTGCTGAATAATACAAATATACCCTCACACAAATTACACTTAAAACACTAAACAAACTTCACTGACGTGTGGATGATTGCTGATTACAATGTCCCTAGTCACATGGCATGAATACAATGTGCACGCGGTTTTACGCTAATAGTACAGATTATGGTAATAATTCTTAAGTAAAGTGGGGTATTTGCTGGGGAAATGTTTGGCAAAAATGTGTGCAAGAAAATTATGATCTGGTGTATTAAATAAACTATGGTAACCTACTTCAGTGAAACAACGATGGAGCATACATGGACAACGTCTTACCTCGCCAATAGCCTGCGACAAACTGCCAAGGGAAACATGGCTGCGGATAGCATATGACCTATCGCGGAGCGGTTACTTCCAGCGGCACACACATTACTTCTCAAATCTTCCAGAGATAGTATTTTAAATAAATTATTACATTAAATGTAGAAAAAAAGCACAAAGTGAATTTTGTATCACAAAAACAAGTTACATGTTGACTCAGACATTGAAACCCCCTTAAAAATACGTCAATTATGGTTTAAATGTTCAAAAATGAATTGGCTTGGCCTCGGAACATTTCCAGGCAGAGGTTTGAATGTCAGTCGTGACCACTTGGATAAATGAACATTGAAAACACACAAATTAATGACTGGAGAATATACATGCAAAACACTAAATTACTAAAAATCATTCATGAGTCTGTGGTCAAGCACATGCTTATCCCTATGTGAATATTGGCAACGTTATGGGCTTGCTGCCCCTGCTGGCTCTGGGCCGGCATCAAATGACCCCTCCTGCAGAGACCATAATGGCGCTGTTGTGTCACCTCCACTCTTCACTGACATGCCCGGGTTTGAACTGGCACATCTCTGCCCGCGGACAGACAGAATATAGCTGTGGTGGCAACCCTACTCACCTGCGTCTCGATGGTTCTCCTGCCCTTTTGCATCAGTTTTGGTTGGTATGTGTGACGATCAATCTGCACACTGCAGTTCTGGTATACCTTAGTGTGGTGGTTACACTATCGTGAAAAGTGGTTGGTTAGCACTTCTGCACTGTGACGTGTGCCTAGCACACCCTACCACTAGTCTGTCTGCCACACTTTACTCATTTAATATGGCCTACGCTCAGTGCATGTTGTGAATAATAAATATTGCCTTTAAAATAAGTTTCCTTTAATTTACTCTATAATTGCAACGTTTTTCAAGTGTCTAATTATTGTCTCAAGTGTTTTTAAAACCGTGGTTTCATAATTGTCTGTAATTTTTAGTCGCCATTATACAAATGCATCAGTGTTGCATCAGCTGTGCTACGTCTATTGTATCCTTCCGCTTGAACATGAAGCAACAGGGAACAATAATCCAAGATAAGACATTTCAAAAATACCAATAATGTTTTTAATACGTTTTGCTATTTTTCCAGTGTCCATTTTGTATTTTGTCTTGTGTAATTTCATTCTATTTAATGTTTTTGTATGTGAACTACCTTGCACCAAGCTAAGTCAGCCCACCTCGCGTGGCTGGCTTGGCGATGCAGAACGCCATGCTGAGTTAGTCGGAAGTAGACGCGCGGAGGAGATAGATGTATTTGTCTACCCTGGGTCCTTCACCAGTTTTGCACCAGTCATTTTTAGTTTAAATAGTTTATATCTTAATTACCGGAACCATTTTTGTTGTTTTTGACCTGGGTCTCCTCATCCCCTGCCGGCCATTGCGTCCAGGGGTGTAAGTTAGCACATTAAGTATACAGCCAGCCACGTGCTGTTTTGCTGTGTTACCTACTGGAGAGGTTTGTGCTCCAGGTCCGCTTAACTGGCAATTGGTCTTCCGCGAGTACCAGTCTATTGTTCATGGAAACTACTCATGTTTTTCATTTACTCGTTTTGCTCACCTTGTCCCTAGTGACGCTTAGCGTAAATTTGAGTGTATTGTGGCGAGGAGACTGGCCCTAACAAGTCTCCAAAGATCCGTCGTTGGAGAGTGCAACAATCCACTGGTACATACCTGCCCTGTGGTCGTCGGCCTGTCAACCCTGGGATCATCATCAAAGGGGGCTTCCCTCACGGCTTCCGCTGTATGCCCTTTTTCCCACCATCCATCTCATCTCCGCTCTCCCTGCTAGCCAGTCCACTTCCTTAACTTTTGTCACCCATAACCCGTCTGACTCAACCACCAAGTCAGTGTCATCGTCATCTTACGTTCCCTCCCTAGCACCCGTGTCAAATGCCGCCATTTCAACGTGGGGCATAGTCTTCGTCGTGTCAACTTCACTGATTGATTGGGGTGATGGGACTGACCCTTTCACACTAGATTTTCTGCACTTATGTTGCCTAACTGTGAAAAACCTAGGAACGATGATGTGTTTACACTGTGACATGACATGGTTGCCTGCACCAGTGTTGAATTTTCTACTGGGCTAAACCCATAAAAAGGGGATTCCCTTGCACTGTTTAAACTAAAATTGGCACACGTGTGTGGCTCAGGCGTCTGTCTGCCTTCTATCCTCGTTGGCGTCACAGATGGTGGTGGGTGTAGTTGTCTGCCTGTTTCTTCAGGGTGTTCCCGGAGTCTTGGCTATCAGATGATCATCCCTGTGTCTCTTGGCTACTCTGCATCTCCTAATACTTACCAAGAGGTGGTTTCACTCAATTGTCTGGTTACTCTGACTGGACCTACCCATCTGGGTACTAAACCTGCGCAGTGTTGTTTCTTGGATGTTGATAGCGGGTTCTCTGTGACATACACATACATTCCTGCTACTAAGTCTTTTGGTGGATGTTTACTGGTCGGTACCCATGCTGACAGGTATGCTCTTTGATGCTTCCTGGCCTGTCCGTGGACGTCCTGCTGATGAGTTGCTATTTAGTACGGCGGTGCGGACAAATTTCCTCAGAGTGCTCCGTGTGTTCGCAACTCTCGCCTTGTACCATCTCGGCTGATGTTTTGTTATAAATGGCATTTACTCGACTGCGAAAGAACAACAATATGGCCGGAATGTGGTCTGCACAAAGTGTATGGTCCTCACCTAGCCTTACTCGAAGCTGGGCCTTAATCCCCTGATTTCTCCACTCAGTGGGGTTCGCACATGGGTGATAGAATGGGGTGGTAAGATGTCCCATATGCCACTTCGTGCAATATTCCCTTCAACACTTGTCCATGAACTGAGTACCGTTATCGGTAAGAAACTGGGTTGGGCACTGTCACCGAGGATAGAACTCACATTCTAGGATGCCTGTGATAGTTGAAGACTTGACGTTACTGACTGGAAATGCCACTACGCAACACGTGAATAGGTCAGTGATGACGACTAGAAACTTCTTCCCTGCCTCGGTGCCTGGTAGTGTCCCATCACATCCGAGTGCAACTGTCTGAAACGGAACTTCTACTCGTTCTGGCATTTGCGGTGCGTCACCGTCTGAACGCCTGGTGTTACATGTGATGCAATTCTGAACGTACTTCCGGGTATCATGGTGTACGCCTTGCCAGTAAAAGTATTTATGAATGTTACACCTAGTCTGATCTGCTCTTGGATGTCTGACTGTGGTTGTATTGTGAGTGAATTGTAAAACAAGCTGTCGCTGTGGTGGTGGTACAAATGTTTCCATCAGTCACGCATGCCTGGTGACCTCGCCTGCACTTCCCCCTCTACTACTCTCCACCTGTCGACTATCCCTTGCACACACTTCTGCCGCTGTTCTTTTGCCTCTGCGGATGTTCTCTGACTGCGGCAAACTTTGTTCATGACATCGGCAGCAGTGATTGAGAGCAACATGTCGTGGCTGACAGTTGTAATCCTTTGCAACGTGGGTGTTGAGGTTTTGTTTACATTCGTGGGCTGCTGGGTGGTAAAATCCCCTCTCACTCTACATCGTCTCCGACAGTTTCTTTACTATTAGGGTTACGGGACAAGGCGTCCGCTAGTTCGTTTGCTTCTCCGGCTACATGCTCGACTGTGAAGTCGTACTCTTGCAATACGAGAGCTCACCTAGTGAGCTTGCTCTTACCATTTTGCATGTTCACTAACCATGTCAAACATCAACAGATTTGCTTTAAAAAAATTTAAACACGAATTTACTAAATGAGCCAGTTAGTGTCGAAAATTAATTTACGGTAATTCAAATGAATAGATGATAAATAAAAGTTTAATAACAGCTTCTTCTATCGCTAACAGTCTACGAAAGGAACTGAAAATAAGCTAATCTTCAAGAAAGACGAGTTTGGTAATGTGAGGTAGCTCCTTTATTCCAAACGAACTTTCACTGGAGCTTAACTCCTTTTATTCTAAAAGAACTTGAGATGAGCTGAGCTCCAATTTCAAAGGAGTTTCCTGAGCTCTGGGAAGAAGTACAGAGGGCAACCATATGAGTTACGGGCAAATGAAAAAGACACGGGCAAGTCAGTAAGCACGAACGAGATAGGTTGGTAGTCTCTACTAGACAGAAGAAAGATTAGTTTTGATGTATAAGGTGGTGAGTGAAGGGCGGGGAATAGGGGAAGCTCAACAAGGCAATCTTGAGGGAGAAGGGACAACAGTGGGAAAATAAAGAGGGTGTAGTGTAGGACAGAGCAGGGAAGACATTCCTTCCTAGTGAAAACAGTGAGGGACTGGAATGTACTACGAGAGGAGTTAGTTACAGTGAGTGACGCTGAGATGTTCAAGAAGGTGTTGGAGAGACGCAGGAAGTCTGACAAGTGAACTACTTGCCACTGGGTGTGAGCCAGCTTGCAAAATAAAAAAATAAATATTGTTGTTAATACAATATTAATAATAATTGTGTTCTTGTATATCCACATGCATGACGCACAGAAAATCTGCAAGGTTTTTCTTTTAGAAATTGTGCGTGGGAGCAATTTCATCCCCTAGACCACATTCGTCAAAATTACTATCAGGCAAACTTCTTACATCTCCTACTGTCTGTATCGAAACATTTGCAACAACTTTTTTTTACTGTATGATTTTATTGTTGTATTTTCAGAATATTTCAAAACACAGGGGTTTAATTGGGTTTTCAGTTTGACACAGCAAATATGAGCTGGGCAAAGAGAGAGAGGGGAAGCACTGACAAGTAACATTTATATGATACTTGCTCAAGATTACCACAATAAAAGTAACACGTTCATAAGAGATGACGCTACACATTAAAGAGCGAAGCTCCCTCAGAAACGACTAGATTAAAAAAAGCGTGAGCTACACATAAAACTCCAAGAAAAGAAGCTCGCTACAAGGAGCGTGCTGCTTTGAGCTGATCCTTCCAACCACTGCTTCCTCCAGTTGCTGCACATTTACTTCGTTGCAAATCGACAAATTAAATTATTTATTTGGTATTACAATTGATAAACCACTTTGTCAATCAATTTGTAAACATGTAGGAAAAAATTATAAAAAAATGTTTCTGACAGTTTAGCGTAATATTCTGATGTAACTTAACTGGCAAAAATAAGACCATAAACCAAACAGAACATTGAAAAAAGTATGCAGACCATTTTATTGACAACAATGGCAAAACCATACTTTAATTAACTTACATAAAACTATTACCACACAAGTACAATTTGCTGATTACATGGCATGTGTTCCTGCCCACCGTTCATGTTCAATGAAGACAATATAATGCAGCAAATATAGCTTAACCTCAAAGACAGTGAATACAGAATATAATTACTTTTGAATTCAGATGTCGATGCTTCTGCAAAAATACTATCATATGTTTTAACACGACAGTACTGTGATGTGTAACTTTAATTTTTAATCATTAAAATCTTAACTGAACAATGGTTGTACCTAGGAGTTTTCACATCAAATTAGGTGTAAAACATTCTATGATCATGCAATACAATACAGTACTTATTATATAATAGTTCAATAAAACTACTGTATCTTCAGTATTGCCTACTTGAAGAAACTTTTAAAAACTAATCAAGGTAACTGAATTTGCTTTTGTGGTGTTAAAATATTAAATATTTTTCATTATCAAAGAGTGAAAGAAAATGATTTCAGATTTGGTGATAGATGTCAGAATTCAAATTCACAGAAAAATCTCTATTCAACCAAACCTGTTTTTTTAGCAAACTGAAGTAATTAATAAACAAATTTTTTTTTCCTTTTTATTTAAATAAAGTTAGGATTCAACTATTGAGAAGGTTCAATCTGTCTGGAATACGCAGCCATAAAAATTATCAAAACAATGTATAGTAAAACCACGTCATTACCTGAGTGTGCTATAATGCTTTCGTGTTCTAAATGAGAAATACGTACCTACATAACAAATTTGTATTCTCACTCAGTGTAACAGCAGGTTCTCTTAAGGCCATGTTTTTTTAATTTTTACTGTTTTTACGATGATTATTTTTAGGCTTAAACAAAAGCAGATATCGAAAATCTGTTTGGCAGTTTTGTTTAAAATAGTTTTTACTGTGAAAGCAGCAAGAAATTATATCGTTTCAACTAGAAAGTCAATTAACCAGAATTTTGTTACTTATATAATTAGCTAAACCATAGTATTTACTGCCTTGAACAAATCAGCCGACATGTTGAAGACGATTTTAAACAAAACTGCCCGACAGATTTTTGATATTTGCTCTTGTTAAGAATAAGAAAATTAATATCGCTACAAAAGTAGAAACTAGAGCAGGGCCTTAAACATTCCTCCTGAAATTTTTCATCAACAAATAATCTTAATAGGCCTAATATGTAATGTATCAAAACAATGCTAACATCTGTGCCTAAACCTTTATTCAGATAAGATTAGATTTTTCTCCTGCAGCCTATTCCCTATTTTGTTCCCTTACCTCCTCTCAGTCCATCTATCACCATCCCATTCACCATCTCCCTAAATTTCATGATTTCTTCCCCCCCCCCCTACCTGTACGACCTCCTGCATTAGTCCATTCCGTTCTTTCATTGTCCTAGCCATTAAGTAACATGACCACACTATAAACATATTAAATAGTTCTGTACATACTTGTATCCTCCGTTCACCCTGGAGCATGACAACCAATGCGAGCGGACACGATGTGCAAGCCACGCCCACATCAGAGTGACCCTTAGAGATGTGCTGTAAGGCATGGGTGTCTGCCAAGAACAAACGCACACCCAACCTGTCGGAGATGTTGACGAGGGCAGACACGTCGCTGGTGGGGAAGTGCCACTGTTGTGTCTGGGGATACAGCAGCAGGCCCAGTAGTACCAACTGTGCTGTCAGTAGCACGAGGCCCCCTGCCAAGCACAAGTGGATGGCCGACTTTTTCTTCACTCGCATGATTTTTCATGGCTTGCCCACTTCTCTCACTCTTGGTCCAGTGATTGCAAAACATACTTCATTAGTACACCTGCAACATTTTTCTTACTCATTACCAGTTTTAAAAATTTGCATTCATTAATGCTTCCTGGCTGTGTAAAGTTTATTTGTAGTAGGGCCTACTATTAGAATTGTACAGCTTGAGAACTAGTCTATAGTATATGACAATGCTGGAACACCTGACATCATATTAAATTCTCATAAGAATATTAACTGTAGAAAGTACTGAGTCACTATGTTATGCACATTACACCCGTAGTACCACACAGTAGGGACAGAATGCATAAATGGCTCGGCAGTCAGTCATGCTCATTATTATATAAAAACAATTACTTAATATGCCAAAAAGCTTCTAGGAGCTGGTACACACATGTTATACATATGATGTTGAGAATACTACTTATTTCATCTACTGTCGGTACGCAACTCCAAAATTATGTTCACATAAATGAAGCATTATGGAAACTTAAGTATTGTATGTAAATATAATGACAAGAAAATGTCAGCAAGCACAACGGATTTCATCTTGTGTTTTAGATTGTTTCAACCGTCAATATAAACAGCATACAAAAAAATACACTAATTTACTCCGCCTTCGGGCAAGGTTATTTTCCACGCGAGAAGACTGGGGTGAAGATGGACTGGCTGCTCAACTAACGAGACATGCTTGTCGCATATCCGGCCTGAGAAATGAATGGGGCGAAGTGAAATCACATTTATGAGTGTTGAGCAGCGACAGAATGAGACGAACGGAGGAATCTGGAGTTCCCCAAGAAAACCCGCTAGCCAAGCCAACATCCACCACGTTTCCCACAAGGGAAAATATGGGAGAGATGCCACCGGGCATCAAACCAGGATTACCTACATGGGAGGTGATACACAAACAAGCCAGGATGCAAGTTAACGAGCCTTGTATCTATCGTCACAGCAAATATGGGAGGGTGCTCTACAACAGGTGATAAATGTATGACCGCAGCAACTATGGTAAAAACAATACGCAGATCCCAGCTCAAATGTTTCACTAGACAGTGGACAGTAATAATCTTCTAGCCTCCATCCCCCTAGGTTTATCAGCAAAGGAAAATAGGTTCTGACAGCAGGGTATATGTTTATGTCAATGATGCCTACTGGTAAGCAAATTGAATACTGTAATAACTCACTAGGTAGTTATAGGTGATTCAGGATAAAGTGAGCACTAAAGATTTAACCTATCAATAAAATCACTAGCCATTACTGCATATAATTTAACATTGACAATAGTTACCTATCTCCATGAATGGTTGGCAGCTAATTATCGAATGTAGTTCCGTGTATTGTCCTACTTAAATGCAATACTACTGAAATAAAATGAATTGAAATCTACATATTTGTATTTTATGTAATTAATAAACATTTTTTTATCAAATTGTATAGATTCCAGCCGACTCCATTGTTTGCCTTGCGTGCGCAGAAATCAAGTGACCCGTTGTTAGCCGTTAAGCGCGGAAGGATATGAATTGGCTGAAATTAGAAACCTAGCAGGGCTATTTTGAGTGCTCACTTTATTCCGAACCACCTATAACCTGTTAGGTTCGCAGGCACACAAACAAAATGCTCTTTAAGTATGACATTGCATCTAAATGCTAACGCTCAATCCCCTCGCTGCAAAACACACTCTCTCAAAACACCACTACTGTTTTCAATTAAAGTAGTAATTTATGTATTTAGTCTGAATTTAGATTATAGACACTATAGCATTATGAGAAATAGCTGAAATGTAAGATAGGCTAAATAAAATATTTTAAGAATTTTTGGGAGCAAAAATATTAATTTCTTAAACTAAAGAGGGAGGGGGGGACCTCAGTATTGCTTTTTATCCATTAATGTTGTAAATATTTGTTTATGTATTTCATCATGGCCAACATTGTTATGGGGTCATCACTTTAGCCTCACAGTCAGTTACCTGAACTTCCCCACTGTGCATTTTTTTTATCTACGTTAATCTTAGTGGACCTAAAGTTTAAAATTATGTTAATGAAAGAATGATAAAAACCAACTCCTCAAAGGTAACACTTTCCCCCATTTTACTATGCGTTAGTCACAAGTAACAAAAAAAAATTACGTAAGATTTTTAATATATATTTGACGATTCTTTACAAGTAACGGCTGCTTCCAAATTCAGTACTTATTCATTAATCTCCTGATATTTACAAGTGAAATGTAATTAACCTCACAAAAGTCTTCGGTTTAATAAAAAAAATACACATCCAGCAATGCATAGATACTATAGCAAACACTGGAAAGTGTATGAAGCTCCGACATAGAGGTAAGCACCATGCCAAATACTGTAAATAGGAATACCGGACACTCCGTAGCCATAATGGAAACAACTGCGTTCAGCGCTCCTGTCGGACAGTGGTGTAAAACTTCGCCTTTGTCTGATTTGTTTACGTTGTAAGACGGCAATTATTTTGTGGAAAAATATTAATTACTCTGATTTAAATGGATCCGCAACATTATCCGGCATACTGAACACGTGGAAGGTTTTGCGCTATGTATGGATGCAGTAGTTAAAGAGTTCGGAAGGATGCCAAGTCATTTTTTCTTTTCCGAATTCTGACATGTAAGTACATTGAGTTTGTTGTGGTTTCTC